>CM019700.1:13822000-14009500 GCA_009760885.1 Achatina immaculata
AGCCTGTCCAGCAAGTCTGTCTGTCATATCATTGCCATGTACTTCCTCATGCCCTGGACAGTAAAGGCACGTTAGGCTTGTCACAGCTGACTGGCTTAACAGATGAACCTATTCATTCGAAGGAAATTCTTCCCAGTCTTACGAAGCATACTCTGTGAATCCGTCACAATGACACCATTAACCACATCGTGAGCAACTTCTTCTTCTTCTTCTTCGTTCGCATTGTCTGTCTATACCTGCAGTCCTGTCTCTTGGATAAATTTCACTGTTTTTTTGTAATTCATGTATGGAACCGTAGAGCTTATCTTCTTTAGTAGTTTCACTGGGCCAGTAATTATTTCTCAGTGTTTCATAGTTGGTGCAGTTCTGGAGGATATGTTCCACAGTTTGGGGCACCTGGGCACATGTACATAGATTAGTAGTACCAACCTTAAACTTTGTATACATATGACTTCGGAGTCGGCTGTGTCCTGTTCGGAGACGGAAGATGGTGACTTGTTCCTTTCTGTTTAGCATGTGATAGTCATCATGTGGAGGTGTTTTTGGCTTCCTGTAGGTTTTTATCATGCTTTTCTTCTGATTATAGTGAGCAACTACTCATTCCATTGCCGCCGATACAGCTTTAGCTTCCATTCTCACGCTTGAAGGAAGTGCTGACTTCAAAGGCTCCCGAACCCTGTGCCACTACTCTTCCATTTCGGTAGGCAACAAAACCCCAACCACTTCTGCTGTTCCGAGTCACTGAGCCATCTCTCTCAGTTAAGGACCCGTGTACTAGAGCATCACCGGGAAGGTGCACGGAGGAGGGCATGACGGCAATCAGAGATAAAAATCCTCTTCAAACATTCCAACTTTAAACTCCTGCTCGGTTGTTGCATTATTTGCATGGCTTGTAACAGTTCACTGACAGATTTTTCTAGAGAGAAGGCGAGGAAGAAAGAAATACCTGGATGGCCTGACTTTTGTGAGAAAGCAACAGCTGAACAGGTTCAAGACACAGGATCGAGCGAAATGGAGAGATGACCGGCTACGCCTATCGGCATGGCACTATTTGATGATGATGATGATGATGATATCGAGTCAACTATCATCATTAATCATCATAATCGTCATCAGGGCTGGATTAAGACCCCTAGAGGCCTTAAACACTTAAAAGATGTTGGTGCCCCATATATATGTAATTCAAAATATAAACAATAATAAACTATATATTAACATTTCTGTGGTGCCCCCCGCCTTTCCCCTGATGCCCTAAGCACGTGCCTATTTTCCTTAATTGTTAATCCAGCCTGATCTTCATCACAATCATCTTCATCGTCATCATCTGCCGACAATACTATCATAACTGGAATGAAACCACCGCCACACGGCTCCTACATTTTTTAGTACACGAGCACCCAGCTCTACAACCTACCAGATCAAAAGCAATGTTTGGAGGAAGTGTGACCCAGTGACCTTCTCTGATGACAGCACTCCACTTGCCAGCATGTCAGTGTAAGAACTTCCTGGCAGTGTTCAATAAGTCTTGTTCAGATTAGAATGCGATCACTTCAGCTTTATTGCCAAAACTTTGGCCGACATTTCCCAGCGTACTAGGCTAAGCGAAGACTGCTTTTCAGAAAATGAGAAACGTATTATTCAACGCATCCTTATCAATTAATTTTAGAAAACGGGCCCTAAAATGCTGTATTGAACATATCTTATTATATAGAAGTGACTCACTGACAATAGGCAGGTTGCACAAAGATTATTGGAAACAACAGAAATGTATCAGAAGAATGTTGTGAATTCCCTGGACAGCAAAGGTGAAGAATGTAGGAGAAGAGCTTGAGAGACAGAAAAATCTTGTCCAAAAAAAAAAAAATACTACGAGAGAGACATTGTACTTCTATATGAGAAGACGGAGCATTGAAAATGTTGTAACAACAGGAAAAATAGAGGGAAGAGAAGCCAGGTGAAGACCGAGAGAAATGATGCTGGACAGTCTGACGAGATGTCGTGAGAGGAGATCACCAACTGAAATCATGGCCTGCATGAAGGATCGTGTATTATGGAGAAACATAAAAGCCAACGCCAATCGGCACGGCACATAATGATGATGATGAAAAGCAGTATTGTGGTAAACACAGTGTTGTACTGTTATCCTTAAAAAAAAAAGAAACCATTAAGATGTCAAAGAAGGAAAAATAGTCCAGAATATAACCATAACTTCAACCACGGACTTCAATAACACAGCGCTATCCACTTGACCATATCGCATCTCTATCTTTCTTTTTGTTTTCTCTTCGCAGATATCGGTATTGAACATTCAAAACAATCTACAGATAATGTACAGCTGCGATTTCAGGAAATATCGGGGTGTTTAGTTAAAAGGTAAATATAAAGGTAACCCATGAAGTCATCTGCTGGTTTTAATAATAACAATCGAAACCATAATTTCCTTGATCTGCCGGCACTGTAGAGAAGTGGTTTTCACACTTTGTCATTTTGTGCCATTTTTTTCTTACGAGGTCAGTCAATCATTTGCATGTCCATTGCGGAACTTTGCCTCCATAACAGCTCTCCTGTAGGCCTCTCGGTTGTAATCAAGATGCCCTGCTGCTGATGCATCCATTCGCAGATCATCAACGATATCTTCGCCTTGGTCTTCCTCTATTTCTTTTTCCTATGATGTGCCCTTCCAAGACGGTCTTCTCTAAATTAGCATGACGTTTATTATATCTTCGTACGAGGATACCAAGAAAGCTAAGTGTTTATTTTTTTCATCTATTTTTCTGATCCTCGAAAAAAGGCTTTTTGTCAAAATATTGGATTGTTGTATGTTCTTCGTTTACTTTCTGCCACTCTTGTTTCTGCACACTGTCTTGCAGCCATCTTCGCCTTGGTCTTCTTTGTGTGTGTGTGTGTGTGTGTGTGTGTGTGTGTATGTATGTGTGTGTGTGTGTAAAACTTTACCACACACCCATATACTTCCTCTCATACCAACCTTCTCACAACCCCCACCCCACCCCCCTCAAAGCCTCAAGTACACCAGTTTCCGGACAATTCTCACTCGGTGACATAGATTCACACGGATGCGCAAATCTCCAACTCACCATCGAAGTATCAGCGTTTTCGAAAACAATAAAATTATCACTGATTAACAGCCATATTTATACCAACGTTGTGCTAGCAGTGCCCAACAGGGGCGCTAACCAAGAAACAGCCAAATGAAATATCTATTGCGAAATGAGGTGCCTAAGAAAAGTAGCAAATGTCACTAGGAGAGGGATAAGCTAAGGAGTGATGACAGAAGACAATTGGTAGGGACTACATCATGCCTACAATATATAGAGAAACAAAGAATTAAGCGGTTTGGCCACTTAATGAAAATGACACGCGAGGGCCTTCAAGCAAAGAACTACAGGACACGGATCTAGAGGAAGGATCTCTCTCTCTCTCTCTCTCTCACCCCCTCCCCAACCCTCTCTATCTCTCTCTCTCTCTCTCTCTCTCTCTCACCCCCTCCCCAACCCCCAATGGAAAAGATGGATATATGATGTTATAGAAACACTCACGATCACTGAGGCCACTCATATGGGCCAGAAACGCCAAATGCGCCTCCCCTCGACACCTCACGATACAAGAGTAAAGTAAAGTGAAGTAAAGTAAAGTAAAGTAAAGTTAGGTAAAGTAGCGTGAAGTAAAGTATCACGTTCACTAAATTCAAAATACTTTGAAGACGTCGGAAGGCAACATGGATATCAGAGCAGAAGAACTTCTTTTGGAAAGTCTTCGGAACTACCTAAACCCAGAAAGGAAAAGGGAAGTTACTGTGCTATTAAAACATTTACTGAGAGGATGTTTTGCAAATTTAATTAAATTATGCTTGCAAGATCAGTGCTCGGGTACTTTTGTATCATTCAAATACGGGCACAATTTAAAAGTGCAAATAAATATCTAAGTGCCTAATTTCACGACTCCGGATCAAAAGCACTATAGATTGGGGATTTCACGTTTTGTATACGTACTTTTATCTCTTTCATCTTAGACTTTTACACAGAAAATGCTCTCAAAGTACGGTGTGCCGTGCGGAAAGGTTATTTGTGTTTACTGGATAAATTAGGCTATAGGTTGCCGAACTGACTAAAATTGTTATTTCTGTATTTCATAACCCCCAGACTGATCTACGGCTCGTGAGAGAACCATATCGCCTTCTTATTTCTTTCTTGATATTTTCAAATTAGACGGACAAAAATAGGCGAAATAGGCGGGAGCCGTCAGATTTTGTAAGTACAGATAATCAGTTTGCAAATACTGCAGTCTGCGTTATGTGAAGTTCGCTTACGAAATCAGCTTTGAATCATGATTAAAAAAAAGTGGAATATTTAAAAGTTTCCTAAACTGGATATGGGTAGAGCTGTTTGCTGAATCTATCAGCGCAGTTTGCCAGTCTTGGCATAATGATGAAGCATGGCTTTGGTGGCGTGAATGGGAAATTGACTTTTAAGACATTAGAAAAGTACTACCTTTCATTTCATTTAGATTTTTCCTAAGTATTGCTCGGATCATTGATCTACATAGGTATCCAAGATCTACCAACACTGTCAGTGTCGTGTTGGAGTGAAAGAGGTAATACTTCTGAGATTGGCCAATCACCGGCTCTTAAAACCATCAAACAGGGGGTCACTATGACCAGGTTTGAAAGGGAAGTAATCGCAGCAGAACCTTTATAAACTAATGACGGCGGAGACAGTATAGGCTCATTGCCATATAATGAGGAGGAGTCGAAAGCGGCTAGTGCATTAGTCTCTCGTGGCGAAGACCGGCGGTTTGAATCTAGTCGAACACCAGTTACCCAGTATATAAATGAGATGCAGACTTTTTTCCAGAACACTAGAAGAAAAGGCAGCTGAAAGTGATGCTGACCACATCGCTTTCTAGTATGCCCACAGGTCAAGGAATATATGGGTGCTAACATCATATGCCCTAGATGCGCTTATAGCACAAAAGAATTACCTTTGCCTTGTTTTACATACTACAAGACATCACTACCCTGTGAATAATTATCGCATATGAATGGGCGAGCAATGTGAAGATCGTTAGCACTTAAAGAGAGAAGCATGATGATGATAATTTTTTTTTCTTTTTCCAAAGTTTCATTATGCGTGTTATAAACCGAACGTTTAAAGTTCTGGGGGACCGAGAGAAAGGGTTCTCTTTTATAAGGACGTTTATAAGATTATAGGCACCGCTGTTGGCTTCGTTACTAAAAGTATGAGAACCATTGTCGACTTACGTTACTAAAAGTATGAGAACTGTTGTTGATTTACGTTACTAAAAGCGTGGGAACAATTACTGAATTTAGCATTCTTCTTCTTCTTCTACTACTACTACTACTACTACTACTACTACTACTACTACTACTACTACTACTACCATTAGTACTACTACTACTATTAATACTGCTAATATTACTAATACCACCACTACTACTACTATTACTACTACTACTACTACTACTACTACTACTGTTACTACTATTACTACTACTACTATTAGTAGTACTAATACTACTAATACCACTATTACTACTACTACTATTACTACTACCACTATTATTACTACTACTATTACTACTAATACTACTACTACCACTATTATTACTACTACTATTACTACTACTACTACTACTACTGCTACTACTACTACTACTACTACTACTACTACTACTACTACTACTACTCTGAAACTGAGAGATGGTGTTCTTTGTAGCCAGTGCGGTAGAGATACTGAGTCTTTGCGTCATATCGGGTTGGGAGGAAGTTACAGCTGCCATTTTTTCAGTCAGAGTGGAGTCAAAAAGCAAGATGGTGGGAAGGTGGGGGGAGGTTGCAATACTTCTTTTAGCAGGCTCCACCACTCATGGAGACTATGGCGATCTCTGATCAGTTAGTCAGGTTAGAACTACTAATGAGGGTACCAACAGAGAAGTGTGATAGGGTCTTTGTCGGATATGGTTCGTCAACCCTGACATCAGCTTGTCAGCTATGGGTTGCTGGCTGCAAAACTGAACAATGTCTTCACGCCCCAAGGAGTTGGAGAATATAACCAACATAGGGAAATACATAAAAGCATTTTAATGTAAATACTACAGAAGAGTTCTTCAAATATCATGGACACACACACACACACAAGAACAAATATATCCATACTAAAAGAACTTAATATTGAAGAAGGGTGGCTAGTAATTAAGATTAAAGAAAGAAAACTTAAATATTTTGAACATATTAAACGACATGAGAATTTAGAGAAGACTGTCTTGGAAGGGGACATAATGGGGGAAAAGAAAGAGAGGAAGACCAAGGCGAAGATGGCTGCAAGACATCGTTGATAATCTACAAATGGATGCATCAGCAGCAGGGCATCTGACTACAACCGAGAGACCTACAGGAGAGCTGTTAGGGAGGGGAAGTTCCGCAAGGGACATGCAAATGACTAACTGACTGATCCAGTTCGTTGAAACTGAAGGCAATTTTCAGAATCCAGTATATATGTGCATTTTCCTTTCGGAATTTAGTTTCATTAACTCTTATTTACATGATTTGGCTTGAGAGGACAAACATGGAAGGCATGCTTACTGAGATACAAGGAGGTGGGCAGCCACGGAAGCTGTAGTTCCGGGATATCAGTGACATTCTAAACACCACACTCACTGAATCAGATATTCTGACTGGTCATTGAGACGTTTAAAGACTTGCTATTAAGTGAGCAACGTTCTGTGAAGCAAAAACCACAAGAGAGAGCCTTTTTAAAATTGTTTATTTTGATTTTTCTTGTATTGTAATTGATATGTGAAATTTATGAAATAACTTTTTAATGAACTTATAAAGGAGCGCATCTATCCCTCTTCAAAAAGTAAAACATCTAAAGAATCTGTGGAGAGAAACAGATGGAACTACACAAAGATTTTTAAAGGCATGCATCTTCCCCATCGCAACATAAGCCTGTGAGACCTGGAGACTTAAGAAAACAGCTGAGAAACACGTAAGTGCCTTTGAATGTAAATGCTACAGAAGAGCTCCTCAAATATCATGAACACAAGAAAAGAACAAATACATCCATATTACAAGAACTTAATACTGAAGAAGGTTGGCTAGTAAAGAGGATTAAACAGATAAAACTGACATAAAATACATAAAAAGATAGATAAAAGAGATTAATATAATAAAATAGATAAAAGACATTTTGGATACATTAAACGTCTTGATAATTTAGAGAAAATCATCTTGGAAGGGTACATAATGGGAAAAAGAAAGAGAGGAAGACCAAGGCGAAGATGGCGCAAGACATCGTTGATGATCTGCGAATGGATGCATCAACAGCGACGCATCTTGCTTACAACCGAGAGGCCTAGAGGAGAGCTATTAGGGAGGCAAAGTTCCGCAAGGGACATGCAAATGACTGACTGACTGACTGACTGACTGAATGGACGTACGAATCTTCTTCTTCGAGCAGCTGCCAAATTTAGAAGCATTTCAAACCAATGAGGCCCATTGCTGCAGACAAAGCCACGTCTCCATCCCTCTCTCTGATCTTTTCTTGCCAATTGTCGATCCCAAAAGCGCGTATATCTTCTTCTAGGTTGTCTCATCGTCGTTATCTAGGTCCTCCTCTTGGTCAGTCCCCTTTCATTACTTCTGTATAGTAATCTTTGCTTGTCTTTTCTATTCGGTTCTCGAAGAAATATTGTTTTTCAAAATGGCTGTTATAAGCGGAGAGTTAAACAATGTGTAGATTTCTTTGTTACTTCTTTTCTTCCAATTTGTATTGTACAATCACTTACCGGTTCACAGATTCTTCTCAAGATTCTTTTCTCAAATGTTTGTATTTGGTTGTCATCCTGTTTAGTTGTACTCCATGTTTTGGACTTGTGAATGGTTTCAGTAAATAATTGTTTCCTTCATGATTATCAGAAAAGATTATCATAAAGATTTTTATCTGAAGCGATTGTCTACAAAAATAATGACAGAAGATTACAAAGACAAAATAAGTTCATCTAAGAAATATTTGACAAAGTGGAAAAGGGACACTAGTCTGTATAAGATAACTGAGTGACCCCATTACATACACGAAAAGCAGAGCTAAAAAATGACGCACACTTATAACCATTTGAACGATGCGGGCCGTATTATGATTATAGCTAGCCTTTTGCAGCCTACGGGCCATGTATTTACTATTCCGTCGTTTATAGCTGAGTCGAACTTTTAAAAAAGTGGAAAACAGATGAGTATTACACTTCATTGTCGATTATTAGTACGCGTCCTTAGTAGATATACAGGACAAGAGCAGGAAGACAGTCAGAAAAACAACAGAGAAAGAGATAAACAGGGAAACAGACAGATGGAGAAACAACAGAGAAAGAGATAAACAGGAAAACAGACAGTCGGAAGAGCAACAGAGGAAGAGATAAACAGACAGATAAAAGAGCAACAGATAAAAGAGATAAACAGGGAAACAGACAGACGGAGAAACAATAGATAAAGAGATAAACAGGAAAACAGGCAGACAAAGGAGTAACGGAGAAAAACTTTAGGAGACAGACAGACAAAGGAGCACCAGAGAAAGAGATAAACAAGGACACAGACAGACAGGGTAGCATCAGAGAAAGAGAGAAACAGGGAGACAGACGGAGAGGCGAGGAAGAATAGATACATAGAGAGACAGATATATAGACAATAAACAGGCAGATAGATAAACATTTTAAAAATATTATATTCATTATTGTTGTTACCTCCAACTTCGTCGCTTAAAATAAAAGTGAGGTCTCTTTACGTAAAAGTTAACACCTGTCTTTGTCTATATTGTCCAGGTAAAAGTGTCCAGGTGTATGAAACAAACAAAACAATATGAGAAATAAAAAAAGGCAGTAATGATCTACAGTTATCGGCAATATAAAGTAATACTCACCATTTGCTTGTGTGTAGTCGAGACGTTTTGCTTGAATCATCTGTTGCTACAAAAATATCTCCGAGAAAACCATTCTTGGATACAACAATATATGTCTGTGATACAAACACAACAGTTGCCACGCTGACGCGGTATGCAGACCCCCCTATGAATAGCCCAAGTTTAATCGCAGGCTTGTGTCCCGAGTAACTAGTCAATTGTTTGTAGTTAGTTCCATGACAGGTTTCAGCTGCGATCTTTTCTTGGTTTAAATCCCGGATCCAGACACTGGCATTACAGCCAGGGACACTGGTGCTATTTGTCACCAGTTGTCGTGTTATACATAGCGCTGGGTTCATGTACGTAAATCTCTCGTGTCCTAATCCGGCATTACCCGAGCTAGCGACGAGGTGTTGGGGTTCACTGGATGTAGATTTGCCTCGTCACTCAGATTATAAGCCAGATCACACTCGAGACAGACCTGTTCTGTTTCCGGGATTTTCTTAAATTAAAAGCGACGTAGCACTACCAGTTTCTTCTGCCGCTTGATAAAAAAGATGATTAATGCTTCTGAGATCGGCCAATCACCGGCTCTTATAAAATGTGTAGCCACGCCACTGAGACATAAGAAGACAAAACCAACAAACAGGGGGTCACTATGACCGGGTTTTAAAGGGGCAGTAATGGCAGCAGAACCTTAATAAGCACTCTCCGGAGGAGACCGTCTAAGTTCATTTGCCATATAATGAGGAGTATAAAATATCGTGAAAACAGGGAAAACTGGTGGCAAGAAAGGAAGAGGTAGACCAGGAGAGAAAATCTTAGATGGCTTGACAAAACGGCACAGAAGAAGCACAACAACAGAACTTGATGAGTAACATGAAAGACAGGAAACTGTAGACAGACCTGGTTCGTTGACGCCTCCAGGCATGGCACATGATGATGATGAATGACAGGAAATATGCCTTTATTAAGAAAGTGAAGAATTTGAACCTGTGAAATGAGAAAAATAAAGGTCAAACACAAGCCTATGACTTTATTAAGACAAACACAAGCCCATGTCTTTATTAAGACAAACACAAGCCCATGTCTTTATTAAGACAAACACAAGCCCATGTCTTTATTAAGACAAACACAAGCCTATGTCTTTATTAAGACAAACACAAGCCTATGTCTTTATTAAGACAAACACAAGCCCATGTCTTTATTAAGACAAACACAAGCCTATGTCTTTATTAAGACAAACACAAGCCCATGTCTTTATTAAGACAAACACAAGCCTATGTCTTTATTAAGACAAACACAAGCCCATGTCTTTATTAAGACAAACACAAGCCCATGTCTTTATTAAGACAAACACAAGCCCATGTCTTTATTAAGACAAACACAAGCCCATGTCTTTATTAAGACAAACACAAGCCCATGTCTTTATTAAGACAAACACAAGCCCATGTCTTTATTAAGACAAACATAAGCCCATGTCTTTATTAAGACAAACACAAGCCCATGTCTTTATTAAGACAAACACAAGCCCATGTCTTTATTAAGACAAACACAAGCCCATGTCTTTATTAAGACAAACACAAGCCCATGTCTTTATTAAGACAAACACAAGCCCATGTCTTTATTAAGACAAACACAAGCCCATGTCTTTATTAAGACAAACACAAGCCCATGTCTTTATTAAGACACACAAGCCTATGTCTTTATTAAGACAAACACAAGCCCATGTCTTTATTAAGACAAACACAAGCCCATGTCTTTATTAAGACAAACACAAGCCCATGTCTTTATTAAGACAAACACAAGCCCATGACTTTATTAAGACAAACACAAGCCTATGTCTTTATTAAGACAAACACAAGCCTATGTCTTTATTAAGACAAACACAAGCCTATGACTTTATTAAGACAAACACAAGCCCATGTCTTTATTAAGACAAACACAAGCCTATGACTTTATTAAGACAAACACAAGCCTATGTCTTTATTAAGACAAACACAAGCCTATGACTTTATTAAGACAAACATAAGCCCATGTCTTTATTAAGACAAACACAAGCCTATGACTTTATTAAGTCAAACACAAGCCTATGACTTTATTAAGTCAAACACAAGCCTATGACTTTATTAAGTCAAACACAAGCCTATGACTTTATTAAGACAAACACAAGCCTATGACTTTATTAAGACAAACACAAGCCTATGACTTTATTAAGTCAAACACAAGCCTATGACTTTATTAAGACAAACACAAGCCTATGACTTTATTAAGACAAACACAAGCCCATGTCTTTATTAAGACAAACATAGGACTGGACTTTGCGTAAACACTGAACAACTTTCATCGTTTTTTTTTTCTTTCCTCAAGTTCTTGGGTGTTTTCTTTTATCTCTTTGACCTGGGAGAGGATCATCCCGGGTGTTTTCTTTTATCTCTTTGACCTGGGAGAGGATCATCCCGGGTGTTTTCTTTTATCTCTTTGACCTGGGAGAGGATCATCCCGGGTGTTTTCTTTTATCTCTTTGACCTGGGAGAGGATCATCCCGTGTGTTTTCTTTTATCTCTTTGACCTGGGAGAGGACCATCCCGGGTGTTTTCTCTTATCTCTTTGACCTGGGAGAGGACCATCCCGGGTGTTTTCTCTTATCTCTTTGACCTGGGAGAGGATCATCCCGGGTGTTTTCTCTTATCTCTTTGACCTGGGAGAGGATCATCCCGGGTGTTTTCTCTTATCTCTTTGACCTGGGAGAGGACCATCCCGGGTGTTTTCTCTTATCTCTTTGACCTGGGAGAGGACCATCCCGGGTGTTTTCTCTTATCTCTTTGACCTGGGAGAGGACCATCCCGGGTGTTTTCTTTTTAATGTTACATATTTTTGGAAGAAAAGGTGACTGTAATAGATTCTGAGAGAGAGAGAGAGAGAGAGAGAGAGAGAGAGAGAGAGAGAGAGTTATTCTGGCTGCAGAACTAGAGCAGGCCATACATGTCGATGAAGGGGATTGGATCATCTATAGACTTGTACTGGCTGCGAGGACGATAACATTGGTCCAAGTATAGCCCATTTCTCCATGGTGCATTAGGAAGTAAAGTGCTCCATCTACAGACTTGTACTGGCTGGGAGGATGTGACATTGGTCCAGGCCCTGCCCATTTCCACGTGGTGCATCAGGAAATAAGGTAAAGCGCTCTATCAGAGTGTATAGCCTGGTGAGACTAGCAACTAGTCTTAGTGGTGGTATAGCTCTTAGAGAAATCCATTTGTCAGATTCAGACGGGGACTTTAAACAATCCTTCATAATCCACTCTTTATGCCTTAACCGTTGGGATTCAGCTCTTCATGTCTTAACTGCATGGAAACAACTCTTCATGTGTTAACTATGGGGGTACAACTCTTCATGTCTTAACTATGGGGATACAACTCTTCATGTCTTAACTGTGGGGATACAACTCTTCATATCTTAACTATGGGGATACAACTCTTCATGTCTTAACTATATGGATACAACTCTTCATGCCTTAACTGTGGGGATACAACTCTTCATGTCTTAACTGTGGGGACACAACTCTTCATGCCATAACTGTAGGGATACAACTCTTCATGCCTTAACTGTAGGGATACAACTCTTCATGTCTTAACTGTGGAGACACAACTCTTCATGCCATAACTGTAGGGATACAACTCTTCATGTCTTAACTGTAGGGATACAACTCTTCATGTCTTAACTGTGGGGACACAACTCTTCATGCTTTAACTGTGGGATACAACTCTTCATGTCTTAACTATGGGGATTCAACTCTTCATGAGAGAGAAAAGAGAAAGGAAAAGAGAGAGAGAGAGAGAGAGTGAGGAGAGAGAGTGGGGAGAGAGAAAAAAGGAGAGAGAGAAGTGAGAGAGAGAGGAGAGAGAGCAAGAAGAGAGAGAGAGAGAGAGAGAGGAAAGAGTGAAGAGAGAGGAGAGAGAAAAAAGAGAGAGGAGACAGGGGAAAAGAGGAGTGAGAGAAAAATATGGACATTTAGGAACTGTGGACTACGGTATTCAAAGCAAATAAAAACACACTTTTTTATCTTTTCATATCACAAATTGGTAACTTAAACGGTATAAATTTTGAAGCATTCCTTTTTTTTAAGAAAATAATTTATAGAACTGTATTCTCTACGTTGTTTAAGGCTTATGCTCTCTGAAACTTCTCTTGTGCCCCGCCTTGCAAAAGAGAAAAATTATGGGATGATGTCTGCGCATGGCAAAAGCAATCACGTTTCTGTACCTATATCGACATTTGTAGATAGTGATTTTCTGTCATGCCGTCTTGTTAGACTTTTCATATTCTTTTCTTTCAGACTTCTCTGTTCTGATTTGCCGTTTTTTGTTGCTATGAAACGTTCAGCTCCTCCCCCTTGTCATATTTTGTCCAATGAACGTTGATTGTCTTTCTCATTTAGTTTCATTTGGACCGATATTCTTCATTAGTCATCTTAGCCATTACCAAAAAAACGAAACAAAACAAAACAAAATCGCATGGGTCTTTCCTGTCATAGAGGCAACTACGGAATATAATCTTCATTATCAGTAGACGTTGGTCGTCACACTTATCCATTTATCTCGGTCCTTGATATTTTTTCATCAGCTCAGTTGATCATAATGGGTAGACTTCGTAAGAAAATATAAGTCAATATGGTCCAAGCTCTTTTTAGACAAGGAAGAGGGAATAGAAATCATATATTCAATACAAGATTAATAATTGAGAAATGCAGATAATTTAATGCAAATCTATATTTATCTTTTATAGACTACTCAAAGGCATTTGATTGTGTACAACACCAGAAACTTTGGGAAATAATGAAAAAAAAAAAAGGGATTTCCAACACATGTGATACAATTGATATCACTGCTGTATCTAGAACAACAGGAAGTAGTGAGAATAAATGGTGAAACAACATCTTGGTTTGACATAAAACAAGGGGTCCGTCAGGGGTGCATATTGTCGCCTTACTTATTTAACTTGTATACTGAAAATGTAATGAGAAGAAATGTTAGAGAAGATGTAGACAAAGGATATTACGATGTCATAAAAATTGGAGGTTATGAAATACCAGAGATTAGATATGCTGATGACACAGTATTACTGTCCACAACACAAAAAGGAATGGAAAAAAACTAATTATGTCAGTTCGTAAAATAGTGAAGATCAAAACCTCTATCTTAAAGCGAAGAAAACTAAATTGATGACAACTGACAAAACAAATAAAACAACTGAAATATGTATCAATAAGGAAAAAATTAAAGAAGTGGAGAGTTTTGAGTATCTTGGATCATTACTAACTAATAATGACATGATACAGGTCCTGCTGTTAATTTCCCTCATTAATGAGGGAAATTAACAGGGGGACCTCTATCGCTCTTCAGAAAGTAAAACAACTAAAGAATCTGTGGAGAGGAGCAGACAGAACTACAGAAATAAGATTTTTAAGGCCATCCATCTTTTCTATCGCAACATATGCCTGTGAGGCCTGGACACTTAACAAAAGAGCTGAGAAACACTGCATTTGAATGTAAATGCTTCAAATATCATGGGCACAAAAAAGAACAAATACTACAAGAACTTAATATTGAAGAATGTTGGCTAGCAAAGAGGATTAAACAGAGAAAAGTTAAATATTTTGGACACATTAAACGTCTTGATAATTTAGAGAAGACTGTCTGTCTTGGAAGGGTACATAATAGGAAAAAGAGAGAGAGGAAGATCGAGGCGAAGATGACTGCAAGACATCGTTGATAATCTGCAAATGGATACATCAGCAGCAGGGCATCTTGCTTACAACTGATAGGCTTACAGGAGTGCTGTTAGGGAGGCAAAGTTCCGCAAGGGACATGCAAATGACTAACTACTGGTCAGTGTGGTGTAACATTGCATTTAGTAGGGTTCTTTTGTGATATGGTCGTTGTGTCCGTATTTTCCTTGGGCAGGATGATGTTGTCAGTCATCCACGCGTGAACATCTTTCTTTTCCTAGATCTAGAAAAGAAGAAGGTTACTTACTTTTTCTAGATCTAGAAAAGAAGAAGGTTACCTACTTTTCCTAGATCTAGAAAAGAAGAAGGTCATCTACTTTTCCTAGATCTAGAAAAGAAGAAGGTCACCTACTTTTCCTAGATCTAGAAAAGAAGAAGGTTACCTACTTTTCCTAGATCTAGAAAAGAAGAAGGTCATCTACTTTTCCTAGATCTAGAAAAGAAGAAGGAAACCTACTTTTCCTAGATCTAGAAAAGAAAGTCACCTACTTTTCCTAGATCTAGAAAAGAAGAAGGTTACCTACTTTTCCTAGATCTAGAACAGAAGAAGGTCCTAGATCTAGAAAAGAAGAAGGTCACCTGTTTCTACAGCCGCGTAGCCGTAGCACTTCAAGTCAGACTTGAACCATCGACTTCGCCTAAGACACGAGTGGACTTCTTCTGCCTTCGAGTATTGGTTGGTCCTACTACACCTGCAGCTCTGTCTCCCAACGAAGTATGCAGTCTTGTTCATGTTTTGAGTGGGAACTCCATAGCTTTTCAGCCAGCGGACTAACCTCTCTGCCATTCAAACGCCATTCAACTGTTAAAGATTCTCCTCTACCCCCCCCCCCCCCCCCCGCCCTTTTCAAGTCATATATCATTTGTCTCCAGCCATCTGTACCATTAAAAACGCACCGCTTAATCGAACTATTGTGAAGCGTGAACTGTCTATGTGCGTGAGCGATTCTCAAGCTCTGAGTGCGTGCGAGTGTGGCCGTTAATTTAATGACATCTTCCCGGCCATGTGATGTTTATCTTAAATTAGGGGTACACCAGGTGCGGATCAACTTTTCCTTGATTTATGACCTTATTTAAAACAACATGACTTTGAAATTTGGGACACACATTAGGCAAGTTTAAACAAGTGAAAGGCCGTTGAAAGGAAATCTTTCAATGTTTTTTTTTTTTTTGTCATGCCCAGATTGTTGTCGCAAGAGCGATGGCAAGCTGTTGGTATGCTCAACAATGGACTGACGACCAGAGATGGTGCCATACATTTTCACCGTTGCCTTTCGACTGTAGCGAGGATGAACCAGCGATTTCAGGCAACAGGTTCCACGAATGACAGCTCCCAGGACTGGTCAGCCTCGTGCAACAACGTGAGCTCGGGATCGCCATGTGTTACTGGTGCATCTGCGCGATCGTTTCCAACAGCAACTCAGACAGCAGCAGCAGCACTTACACCTGGCACTCTCTGACAGCATGATACGCCGATGTCAAGCCAGCGCTGACACCTCAAGTATTAACGATGGCTACGACTTCATGACAGTGAGTGCGAATTTTGTTTTTAGACCCAGGGTAGACAACTGCATGTGAGCCGGGTATGAACTGTGTCATTTTTAAGAATCTCTCTCTCTCTCTCTCTCTCTCTCTCTCTCTCTCTCTCTCTGAACCTTAAGTGCCCAGGGCACATGGGGCTTCCGCAAGGGTTTTCCACAAATGCCTGTCCTTCACCTTTTTTTCTGCTCTTGCCCAGGTGAGCCCTCTATTGCTCAACATCCTTTCTGTTGTTCTTCTCCATGTCTCTTTTGGTCTACCCTTACTTCTGCTCCCCTGTGGTGTCCATCTTAGTGCTATTTTTGGTAGTGAGTTGTCAGTCATTCGGAGCACACCATTTTTAATGAAAAAAAATTGGGATGAATATATCGAGTCTAATACTATTTTTCTGAATTTAAGTTACATAAGAGTATACGGATTTTTCTCTATACTATATATGGTGTATATAGACCAGGATGGTGACACCAGAAAGGAAGTTAGAATGAGAATTGCAAAAGCAGCATTGATCTCCAAGAATCTTGAGAACATATGGAATTCAAAAGTTATACGCACAAGAACCAAGTTAAGACTATTCAATTCAAATGTAATATCCGCCCTCATTTATGCATGCGAAAGCTGGAAAACAACTAAAGAAATAGACAAGAAATTAGACTCTTTTGAAAACAAATGCCTAAGGAAAATACTCGGCATCAAGTGGAACGAATTCAAGAACAATGCACAGATAAGACAGATGACTGAACAACAACCAGTCTCATGGGTGATTAGGAGAAGGAGATGGACATATGTTGGTCATTTGATGAGAAGAAATGATCAGAGAATCCCAAAACAAGTTATCAAGTGGAACACAACAGGTCAAAGAAAAAGAGGCAGACCGCGTGAAACTCTGAAGAGAACATTGTTAAGAGAGGTCAAATTAACAGGCATAAAATCCTTTGATGAGGTTGAAAGACTCGCCGAAAACGGGAAAAATTGGCGAACTACTTTGCGAGCCCTATGTAACGTTTAACGGCACAAGAAGGATATAAGATATAAGAAGATATATGGTGTATATGCTGGTTGCACTGCTGTGTATGTAAAAAGTAAAGGTGATCTTGTCATGCCTTAGGTCGGGGTATTTAATATTTAAATGTTTGTACTTGCTTGAAGGTTGTTTCACTTACGTTTTTTTTTTTTTTTGTAATACGTATGATGACGTAAATGGTTCATATTGTGGCTTTGACCTGAAAGTTATGCAGCTGATTTCAGCCCTGACACACGAAGTCTGAAAGAGTTGCTGCAAATAATTCCGTCAAAATTTACATTGCTTTTTTTATGACTATCAGTAATTCAGCAAAGACTTTCATGAAATTAGTTTGAACTTCAGCTTTTCGAGGCTGAAAGCTCCAAGCCATAGAACCCAAGTCCGGAAATTAGACCCAATCTGCGCTGTGTGGTCATGATTAATGCAACCGTAATGAATACTGGGACGATTTGTTATTGATCCCTGACGTAAGCTGGATTATACGTTTCGGCCAGAAAACGAAATGAAAGCGGTTAGCGGGGATAATACGCTTGGGATATTTACATACGCAACAACGATACCTTTATCGGGCTCTGGTTGACAGGATAACGTCTTGAGACTAGCTGCTAAGTTCTGAAGTATGTTTGAACGCGAGGGTAGAGCAGACTATAGTGATCTGTATTTTCACCCAAAAGTATTCTTACAACTTTGCTGTGCGAAAGCCTCAGTTGTTTCCTGTCTGAGAAATATGTATTTTCACCGGAGAAAACAAGAATTCATGAACCGCGTCACGGCCCACTACATATAGGTTCACGGCCCACTACCTATAGGTTCATGTCCAGCTACATATAGGTTCGTGGCCTACTACATATATGTTCATGTTCAGCTACATATAGGTTCATGTCCAGCTATATATATATATATATATATATATATATATATATATATATAGGTCCATGGCTAGCTACATACAGGTTCATGGCCCACTACATATAGGTTCATGGCCCACTACATATAGGTTCATGGCACACTACATATAGGTTCACGGCAAGCTACATATAGGCTCATGGCCCACTACATATAGGTTCACAGCAAGCTACATATAGGTTCATGGCACACAACATATAGGTTCACGGCAACTACATATAGGTTCATGGCCAGCTACATATGGATTCATATCTTCCCCCTTCCCTCTTCCCCCCCCCCCCAAACAATAAAACTGGTTCCCATTTGACATACCAATTTTGAAGGGAAAACGGAGACTGGCGAGGCACACCAGATTGCACGTCACAAAACTCCACTCCATGAGTGAAGGGGAAACAGGATACCACGTGAATGACAATCCGGCTAATGACAGATTTAAAGGGTGTTTAAAGGCCCTTAAAAGTACGTTTTAAAAGCACATATTTAACCTTTAAACATTACCCTTTTTCTTTTCTTACACGACACAGTAAAACCTCTCTTAACCGGGAATACCAAAAACAACGGCATTTTGCGAAGGTCTAAATTTAAGCTGGAAATAAGAACAAAATATGCAATGGGCTAGCATTCCGGTAACACATTCCGGTAACACATTCCGGTAACACATTCCGGTAACACATTCCGGTAACACATTCCGGCAACACATTCCGGTAACACATTCCGGTATGTACAGCCGAGTCACGTGGGGCACACAACTCCTGGACGTATGCTGTGGACAATGATCGTGTTTGAAGATGACGAGCCAAATGACGAAGATTTTCATGGTTTTAAAACACGTCCTGTGTCGAAAATCTTGGGTTTAGTAACACATTCGGAGGTTTAGTGTTAGCGAGGAGGTGGTGCTGCAGTCTTGGGTGGGTGTAGACAATTCCGGTCCACTCTCTCTCTCTCTCTCTCTCTCTCTCTCTCTCTCTTTCTTAACCCTTTTGAACTAAAGATCAATCAATCTATCTCTGTCTCTCTGTGGGTCTCTCTCTGTCTCTGTCTCTCTCTGTCTCTTTCTGTCTCTCTCTGTCTCTCGCTCTCGGTGTCTCTCTGTCTCGCTCTGTCTCTGTCTCTCTCTGTCTCTATCTCTGTCTGTCTCTGTCTCTCGCTCTCTGTCTCTCCCTGTCTCTCGCTCTCTGTCTCTCTCTGTCTCTCGCTCTGTGTCTCTCTCTGTGTCTCATTCTGTGTCTCTCTCTGTGTCTCGCTCTGTCTCACTCTGTGTCTCTCTGTCTCTGTCTGTCTCTGTCTCTCTGTGTCTCTCCGTGTGTCTCTCCGTGTGTCTCTCCGTGTGTCTCTCTCTGTGTCTCTCTGTCTCTCGCTCTCTGTGTCTCTCTCTGTCTCTCTCTTTGTCTGTCTCTGTCTCTCTCTTCTCTCTCTCCCTCTCTCTATCTGTCTTTCCTCTCTCTCTCTCTCTCCGCTCTCTTTGTAGCATGACCTTTTAAGTAATGATTATTGTTCTTCTTATTATTATTAATGAATATGATTATGAAAATATACTGTAAAGAAAATAGTAACATCGAATAGCGACAGAGAAAAGTAGGCAGAAAAAGGAAGAGAAAGGTAAAAACTTCCATGACACTAGAACAAGACGCGGACAAAAGTAAACAATGGAAACAGTGAATAGAAAAAAGACGAGACTCAGTGACGCTGAGATATAGGTAATACAAAGGAGGGACGCAAGAAAGTAGGATGGTCCAGTGATAACAAAGCGGTGACTGGACGTTGGCACGTGTAAACAAAATAGAAAAGACGAATAGAAAAGGCAGACACAATAAAAAAGCGAGGACACAATAAAATCTCCGACATGAAAGAGCAAGATAATGACTTAGGTAAATAACAATTGTATAGACGAGACTAACACGCGTCAGGACGCGAGTGCACACGGTTTTTAAATAAAGGAGTGACCAACTCGGCCAGCTGACCAATTAAATATTTAGAGGCGTGGCCTATTGGACAATTGACTTACGAGAGATAAGTCACGGGGCAGTTTGAATGACGGACAATGAGAACCCTTATGGCAACCAGTGAACATCTGAAGGGTGGAGCCAAAATACTTATTGGTTAATCCATCAAGCTGGGCTTGAAGATAAAACGGCAAGCGGAGAGACAGGAGAGAAGCAAGAAGTATGGAAGTAGAGGAGAGGAGACAGAGGAGGGAGCCCGAAGACGGAAGAACAGACAATCTAGTACTAAGAAGTCCGGAAGTAGAGAACACCGTCGGTCCGGCAAGTAGCGACTGACTAGAACTGCAAGAAGGATGGTCAGTGCACGTGGACAGTCAAGAGTGAAGAATGAAGGTCCGACCAGAACAGCCGAGAAGCCATCAGATGTGAGATAAGAACAGAAGTCCAGAGAAGAGGCAAGTAGACTTTGCTCGTTAGTACACTGCGATTGAGAGACGGCCAAGGAAGACCGTCAGAATAAATCAGAAGACAGACAAGAGAAGAAAGAGGACGATATAAGATCAAAAGTAGTGTTAGACAGAAGATGGTTTTCAAGTGATTCAAGTGATTAAGAAGAACTGACACTTTTGAAATTTCGAGTACAGTGATTTTGGACGAGAAACTAGTTGATCACGTGTTGCACAACTGATATAATACTGAGATAGGAAATGTTTTCTTATCAAGTGTAGAATATTGTGAATTTGAATGCTGCATGTAGAATATGATAGAGTTTGATTTAATTAACAAATGGTTATGCAGAAAACTCTCTACTATAGAGAGCGGAACAACAACACAACTCCTTCAGATCATCATACGAAGTACCCCCCCCCCCCCAGACAAGTGTTTCGGCCCTGTTAAACTCCTGACACTCTAAGGGAGGTGGGCCCCTCTGGGTCATGACTCCCAGAGATCTTGTGAGTTGTTGCTTTTTTGGTCCCGGGATTGAGTTGGCACTGCACTTTTGAAGTGCGTCTTTAGCGATTTAGCCACGGAGGACTGGTACTGGCTGCGACAAGCGAAATTACTTATGTTCTCAATGCTTGTTTCGCATACTCCACAGCCAGCATGAGGCCTTTTCTGCTGTTTCTGAAAGGCTTCTCAATGCCCTTGCTCTTGCTTGTCCCTTTATGCCCAGTTGCTTACATAGGTCATATGTTGATGTTGCTACGAATCCTCTCGCTCCCACTTCCACAACTATCACATTTGCCCTGACTCCTGCCCCCTGCCTTAGTTGCTTGACCAGGTCATTGTACTTCTCACATTTGAATAGATGTTGCTCCTCTATTCGGTTCTAAGGACTGTAAATGCGTCTCAAACAGCCTCTGGCAGTCAAGTCCAGCTCCTGGCCTTCCCGTGGCAGAACTGTTTAAACTGACAGGAGAAAGGGCGAGGGCGAATATCTGGCGCCTGAAAACCAGATACTTAGGCTAGATGAGTGGCACGTTTGGTAGCTCATCTGCCGCTGTTGGCGAGATTTTTCAGTTGCCGTGCATAGAGCGGTGCTCCTCCCGGCCAATGAAGAAAGGTGCAAATGAGGTTGCCGCGCAGCATCACTGCGGAAAAGGTGGTAGAAAGGATAAAGCGAAGCAAACAGTCAAATCACGGTACCTCTGGTCTGGAGGTCGGCCACGTCCTGAGTGCAGTCATATCGGGTGAAATGCATGAACCGGCTTGTCCCAGAGGTTAAGACACTGCTGGCGAGACTCTTCAAATGCCGCGCATGGAGTGAAGTTCCCCCCGGTCAAGGAAGAAATGCGGAAAAGAAATAAAGGTTGCTGTGCGGCGCCGATGGGAAAGGTGGTGGAAAGGATAAAGTGAAGTTTAATCGGTATATCCAGTAGTATCGCTACGAGAGCTATACATACCACGGCACCTCTGCTCTAGAGGCCGGCCACGTCCGAAATACACCTACACTGGTGAAATATGCCTAAACCGGCACACACCAGGGGTGGAACTTGATGGCTAGACATGTCATGCCACCTCCACTCTAGAGGTCGGTCACGCCTGATATACACCCATACTGGTGAATTTTGCCTAAACCGGCTCACACCAGGGGTGAATCTTGAAGGCTATGCATGTCACAGTACCTCTGCTCTAGAGGTCGGTCACGCCCCAAACACGCCCATACTGGGATAATATGCCTAAACCGGCTCAACCCAGGGGTGGAAGTCACTAGTGGCGAGGATTCATCCTCCTAGACAAAAGCTCCATCCTGGTCACAACTAGGAAGGGTAGCGGCCACGACAGCAAAATGCTGAAGTCGGAGACACTGGACCAGGGCAGTCTAGATATGCAACCACCTCTCACCCGGCGGGGATGTACGAGTATCCTAATCACGCTGAGGTTTTCTGGTGAGAAAGTCCAACTCTGGACTGGATGGGCAACCACCTCTCACCCGGCGGTGATACACGGGTATCTCAAAACACGTCGAGGTCTTCCGGTGAGAAGGTCCAACTCTGGCCTGAGTGGGCTACCACCTCTCACCCAGCGGGGATGCACTGATATCCTGAACACATCGAGGTCTTCCGGTGAGAAAGTCCAACCCTAGACTAAACTGGTGCAATGAAAACCACGGTGTCACGCAATCCCGCTTCTGAGACCCACCAATAATACAGGCTAAAGCCCTGTGACACTCTGAACCCCTTGTGGTCCTCTCGTGGATCTCGTGTAGTACTTTTGGGGACCACACAGGAGACCACTGGACCTAACGAGGACTACAGGCGTAAATTCAGTAGGATCACAGTGCGGTTTTGGTGATAGAAGCGAACGAAGAAGAAGAAGAAGAAGCTCCTCTATTCTTGTTTCGTACGGAAACGTAAGCTCGATCATTATTAGTTCCTGTTTTTCTATGGAGTACACTACAATGTCAGGTCGCATTCCTGTGTTCTTAATGGCAATCGGGTATTCTCTTCTTCCTGGTAGGTCCGCTATCACATCCCAGTCATTTCCACTATTTCCTTACAGGAGTGTCCTGATTTCAATATTCGATGCCGTACCAGCAACTATGAAGTATTTAGGTGGGACCTCAACTCTTTTACTGTTATTTGCTTTATCTTTTGCCCTGTCTACAATGGCTACTAGTTCCTGCAGCACTCTGTTGTGCCGCCAGGTGTAGCGTCCTTGACCTAATAATATTCTGCATGCTGACAGCACATATTCCAATGTTTGCCTTTCGTTGCAGAGAGGGCACTTTGTGTCTTCTGATAAACCCCATTTGTATAGGTTGAGCCTGTAGGCAGAATGTCATAAGTAGCTCTGATAATGAAGCTGAGTCTCAAGGGTGCCATTTTCCAGATGTCATTCCATGTTAGTGACCTCTGCAGGACTTCCTCCCATGTTGTCCATTGACTTTGCTGTGCCTGTTGGACTGCCTTCTGGACCCGCTTATCATCCTCTGAATTCCTTACTTCACTGATGATCATATCCCTTCTTTCCTTACAGGAGGCCTTTGACCACCATTTGATTTCACCATGACCAAACCCCCGTCTGTTGGTCTGGGTGTACCCTATTACTTCTTTCAGCTCCTATGTTTCCCTGGCTGCGGTCACTTCTTCACTTACTTTCCATTTTCGTCCAGTGTTGGCTGCACTCGTAACCACTGGATCTGTAGATTCTTGTAGCATCATTGCAAGCCTTGTCTTTCCTACCTTGTATTCTTCGACCACAGATTTGAATGGTAGCTGCAGTTTCCCCTTCTTGCAGTACAGTGCTACATCAGTTAATCCTGGTGGCACGCCAGCCACTTTCTTATGGATTTATTTATCTCTCTTTCGACTGCCTCTACTGTGCTGGTACTTACTTCGTAAATGAGTAGTGGCCACATCAATTTTGGAAACAGCATGAACTGGAGGCACTATATTTTGAACTTCCCCGGTAGCTTGCTTTTGTCTATGATGTTCAGTCCATTCTGTGCCATTTCTATGACCTGCTTCACTGCGTTTGAGTCTTTCATGGAAGCATCATATACTCTGCCAAGGCTCTTCACTGGCTCTTCCCCTACAGTTGAGATTATTTGATTTGCCACTGTGTACGATCTTTCTATCACTTTCCCCTTTCTGAGTGACAGACTTCTTGACTTCTTTGGCTTGAAGCTCATGCGGCACCATACGATAAGGTTGTCCAAACGCTCCAACATCTTTCGTGCCTGTGCTTCACTGGTTGTTATTACTGTTGTGTCATCCATGAACGCTTTTAGTGGTGGCATCTGAAATCCATTTCTGAACCTTGGGCCTTCTGCTGCTCCTTCTGCTGCTCTCAGGATCCCTTACATGGCTAGTACGAACAGTATGGGAGATATTGTACAGCCCATTGCAATTCCTACCTGGAGCTCAATCCATCTTGTAATATATCCTGATGTTCCAAATCTCATGAGGAACCCTGTGAAGTACATTTTCAGCATCTTCGTGATTTCTTTTGGCACATGATACATGTCTAGTGCTAGCCATATCATCTGGTGTGGTACTGAGCCATACGCATTAGCTAGGTCAAGCCATATTACCTGTAGATCTTGCTTTCCAGATCTTGCCTGCTGAATAGCTTCCCAAATCACTGAAGCATGCTTGAGACATCCTGGGGAACTTGGAATTCCTCCCTTCTGCACGGATGTGTCAACGTAATCATTATCTAGGAGGTGTCTTGTTAGTCTCCTTGCCATTACAGAGAAGAATATCTTTCCTTCCACATTCAGAAGTGAGATCGGTCTGAACTGGTTGATTTCAGTGGAATTCTGCTCCTTTGGGATGTATACTCCGTTAGCCTTTTTCCTTTCTTTACTTATGAGTCCCTTGGTCCACGCTGTTCGTAGGAGTTTATGGAGCTTCTTTAGTACTTCGGGGCATCTTTTGTACAGTGTGTAAGGGAGGCCATTTGGGCCAGGTGCTGATTTGCCATTAGCTTTTCTTATGACACTCTCTACTTCTTGTAAGGTCGGTGGGCTGCATTTGAATTTTCTGCCTGGTATATAGGGCCACACTAGACCTTTCATCTGCTCGAGAGGTGTATGCTTATTTTTATCAGAGTATGTCTTGCTCAGATGTTCCTCAAGCACCTCCTTACCTGCTTTCAGCGTACCTGATTTTGGCTGTTCAAAGAACTGCTTGGCAGACCCGAAGGGATTTCTGTAGAACTTCTCTCTTGCATATCTAGTTTCTCTCTTCCTTGTAAATAGTCTTTCAGCTCTGCAAAGGGCATTGTGCTGGGATTTTAGATGCTGCCAAACCTGTCTTAGTCCTTCCTTTTCTGATTCGTATGCCTTCTTGAACATTTTCCAGGCATAGTTCTTCTGCTGTCTTATTGCCTATATTTTCCTCTGTCTTCTGAACTTTCTTGGTGTTACTTTTTATCTTTTTGCTTGTTTGGTTACAAACTCTTTGAGGCAGTGAAGATATATGATGTTACCAAATGCTTCCAGTTTTTGCTCAACGTTTTTCCCTCTCAGCTGTTTGTCCAATTCTTTGCATAATCCTGTGTCCAGGTTTTCCCATATGCTTTTGGCACTTGCTGGTGGGAAGTCAGTCTTGTCTCTGGTCTCATCAAAGGGCTGCATTGCCTCCCTGCTGCCTGACTCAACCTGAATATTCCCTGTACTGTGGATTATATCATGACAGAGATCTTCTAATGTCTTATCTGAGACTGGCGTCACGTGCACTGTTGAGTATTGAGCGGCAAGGAACCACCACATCCCTTCTTCGTTCTGTGTATCTTCATGCCACGTTGAGTGTTAAATTTCCTGCCACAGATGCATATACTCCATCCGCTGTTCTGAACTCGAATTAAATGAGGCGGGCATGGTCGTTTCCGTATAGTCACATGTGGATCCATTATTCTCTCCCCTCTTTCGGTGAATCCTGGGGGCATTTCTTCTTTTTGGACTTTGTAGCGATAGTATGACGGCTGACAGGGTTGATAGTATGACGGCTGACAGGGTTGATAGTATGACGGCTGACAGGG
The DNA here is from genome assembly GCA_009760885.1 of Achatina immaculata. Taxonomy (NCBI): domain Eukaryota; kingdom Metazoa; phylum Mollusca; class Gastropoda; order Stylommatophora; family Achatinidae; genus Lissachatina; species Lissachatina immaculata. Next base: position 13,848,117 of record CM019700.1, read on the forward strand.
TTGATAGTATGACGGCTGACAGGGTTGCTGGCCCAGACAGCCCAGTTCAAGGACGCTTTCCCAGTGAGGATTCTGGTCTTTCCCGACTGTCCATCGGTCTTTCCCGACTGTCCATCGGTCTTTCCCGACTGTCAATGGCATCACCATGCTCTGTATGCAGGAAACTCTTTACTGTAGACAGAGCGGAACAACAGCATAACTCCTTCAGATCATCAGAGGAAGTACCCCCTCCTCAGACAAGTGTTTCGGCCCTACTAAACTTCTGACACTCTAAGGGAGGTGGGCCCCTCTGGGTCATGACTCCCAGAGGTCTTGTGAGTTGTTGCTTGTTAAATGATTCAATCTAAATGATGTTGTCGACGATACATCTTGACTATTATTTGTCAGAATAAATGGATTCAGTGAACGTTTCATCGGACTTGCTCTGATTTAGTGAAGTATAATATTTGTGAAACATCGATGTGTTATGATCAGAAAACCAAAGAACATATTTACTATCAGTCATTAAAAGAGAAATATATGAGTCACAAAACAATCTTCAGTATTATATCTCCTCTCCTCTCTCTCTCTCCTCTCTCTCTCCTCTCTCTCTTCTCTCTCTCCTCTCTCTCTCTTCTCTCTCTCCTCTCTTCGTCTCTCTCTCTCTCTCTATTCTCTCTCTCTCTCTCTTCTCTCTTCTCTCTCTCTTCTCTCTCTCTCCTCTCTTCTCTCTCTCTCCTCCCTCTCTCTTCTCTCTCTCTCTTCTCTCTCTCTCATATCTTTCTCTTCTCTCTCTCCTCTCCTCTTTTCTCTCTCTCTTCTCTCTCTCCTCTCTCTCTTCTCTCTCTCTCCTCTCTCTCTCCTCTCTCTCTCTCTCCTCTCTCTCTCTCTCTCTCTCTTCCTCTCTCTTTCTCCTCCTCTCTCTCTTCTCTCTCTCTCTCTCTCTCTTTCCTCTTCTTTCTCTCTCTCCTCTCTCTCTTTTTTCTCTCTCTCTCCTCTCCTCTCTCTTTCCTCTCTCTCTCCTCCCTCTCTTCTCTCTCTTCTCTTTCTCTCATCTCTCTCTTCTCTCTCTCCTCTCTTTCTTCTCTCTCTCTTTTCTCTCTTTCTTCTCTTTCTCCTCTCTCTTCTCTCTCTCCTCTCTCTCTTCTCTCTCTCTTCTCTCTCTACTCTCTCTCTCCTCTCTCTTCTCTCTCTCCTCTCTTACTCTCTCCCTCCTCTCTCTCTTCTCTCTCCTCTCTCTCTCCTCTCTCTCTTCTCTCTCCTCTCTCTCTTCTCCCCCCTCTCTCCTCTCTCTCTCTTCTTTCTCTCCTCTCTCTCTTCTCTATCTCTCCTCTCTCTCTCCTCTCTCTCTCTCCTCTCTCTCTCTCTCTCGATGTCCAGTATAAAGAATGAACATGCCTGCTCTTACGGAGGGTATACCAGTGACAGAAATGGCTATACGCCGTACTGTTTATCTCGTATCTTACGGTGAGGCATTCAAACGACTTTAAAATACTAATAGTAGTAGTAGTAGTAGTAGTAGTAGTAGTAGTAGTAGTAGTAGTAGTAGTAGTAGTAGTAGTAGTAGTAGTAGTAGTAGTAGTAGTAGTAGTAGTAGTTTGTTCTGTAGTTTGAAGTTTGTAATTTTAAACTGTTATAAACGCTGAAAATAACCCGGGACTCATTTCCGGATGAAATACTGCGCCCACGATGTTTGATAACAAAAAATGTTCCTGCGTCATGTGTCTCGTTTGGTTCAGTCAAGTATATGTCGTAATTTCATTTCTTCAAGAAAAAGGCTCCAGGCATCTTTTGCGGGAAAAACGGTGGTCAGTCTTGATACTGGCAATCAATGGCTTTAACAACGTTCACAATCAGTCTGTATCCTAAAGGAATCCGGACACTGAAATTTAAAGTAAGATTTATTACGTTCTCATCGCTTATAACATTATGTTCGTGGTTAAAGCAGACCCAAAGGTAAAGTCCCACATCGTTTACAGATTAGTAATGGCGAAAGTGAAAACAAGAAAGGAATTCTTGTTTAACGTCGCTGAACAGTCTTAATGGTCGTATTTTTCTTATCCTGTTGACACACTAGAACAGTGTTTTTCAAACAGTTTGCACCGGCATGCTGGTGTGCCGCGGAGCAGTCAAAGATGTACGGCCGTATTTTGCTGATAGAAATACTTTCTTTCAAGTTAACCTTACTCAGTGTTATGTAAACAACGAAATACCATAAATTTACCCTTAATATGAACACATCTAAAAAACTAAGCATAAATACGAAAATCAGAATATTTAAGAGTAATGTTCTAAGTGTACTACTCTATGGAAGTGAATGCTGGAAAATCACCAAAAACCATAGAAAACAAATTGAATTTTTTCCAGACTAAATTTTTACGAAGAATTAGAAAAATATTTTGGCCAAACACCATAAGAAGTAACATCTCGTTGGGAGAAATTCAGATGAAGCCACTGACAACAATTATTGAGGAAAGACGCTGGCGATGGTTGGGACATGTGCTCCGAATGACAGACAACTCACTACCAAAAATAGCACTAAGATGGACACTACAGGGGAACAGAAGTAAGGGTAGACCAAAAGAGACATGGAGAAGAACAACAGAAAGGATGTTGAGCAATAGAGGGCTCAACTGGGCAAGAGCAGAAAAAAGGCGAAGGACAGGCATTTGTGGAAAACCCTTGCGGAAGCCCCATATGCCCTGGGCACTTAAGCTTCAGAGGGAGAGAGAGAGAGAGAGAGAGAGAGAGAGAGATGAACACGGAATCTCCGCGACAGGAATCTATATTGCCAATTTGGACAAAGTGTGTGAAAGTTTGAGAATAACCGCATTAGAAGGTGATGAGGTCAACATGACGCATGGCCAGCTTTCCTTCTCTAACTCCAAGAAGAACCAGAAAACCAAAGTTGGAATGCTATAAAGAAACTCTTCATCTTTTCAGACTCCCAAACTCTAACAATAAGAAACTGGCCACTTAGCTATTCTGGTCTGCTCATGTAGAAAGTTAAACATTTAGAAAGAAAGCAAAGATAAAAAACAAATCTGCAGGGGGGAAAAACATTCATGAACTTGAGGAGGATTTTAAACATTAACTAGCAGGACAAGATCAGGAACGTGGAGGTCTGGGAAAGGGCAGGACAGGAACCTATGAACCTACAAATCATGTCTAGGAAATGGAGGTGGATTGGCCACACTCTGAGGAAACCCGACACCAGCATAGCAAGACAGGCACTGACATGGAATCCTCAAGGAAACAGAAAACGAGGAAGACCTAGACTTACTTGGAGAAGAGAAATTATGACAGTGCTCAGAGACAAGGGATGCACATGGAAGGAAGCAGAGAATAATTCCAAGAACAGTGGATGACTGGAGAACTTTTATCCGTGGCCTATGCTCTCAAGGGAGTGAAAGGCGATGATGATGATGATGAAAAAAAAAGCAGAAAATATACGATAAATTTAAAACAAAAATAAGAAACTGCGGGAGCATGTCGTCAGATTTAGAAAGATTATTTCAAGAAATATTTTTTTTAAAACTGAAGCACTAAAAGCAGCGATCAATCAAACATCCGTGCTCTCAATGCCAGAACCACAGAGACAAACAAAGAAAAAGTAGACAAGAAAAGACATCACAGAATTGATGAGAAAAAGAAAACATGTGCACATTAGACAACAGTCTAGCGAGAAATGAGGAACTAACTGGAAAAGTAACCAAGTGGTGGATAATGTGGATCTTTCGACGAAGCAATAGATGAAAAGTGGGTAGTAAAAGGGAGATAATGACGTGGTCTATCCAGGAAGTTGTGGGCGAGATAAAGGCGAGATTCCTCTTCAATATAATCTCTTCCCATTTTGCGCTATCTTGACCCAGACGAGGAAACTACGAGTGTCATTTATTATTGGTTACGCCAGAGCGTCTTATGGTTACAGTGCTACATGTGATATTGTAACCAGGCTAGAGTACTGAATCATCAGAATGTTGTGTCCAAACTCTGGAACTTCTGGTTCAGTAGTTCTTAATCTGGGGCCCAATGAAGGATTTTTTGGGGGCCAAAAAGGTGCGTAACTGTGACACAACGCAACAAAGAAGAAGAAGAAGAAGGAGAAGAAGAAGAGGAAGAAAGTTGCCCCCTCCACCCACCCTGTCTCGTCCCAGATGCCATCCATTCCTCAGTTACGTCAGAGTTGAGTGAGTGTACTGTAATGCATAAACCTTACTCTTTAGAAACACATGACATGAATCCAATTACTGTGTTGACATGCTGAGTTCCCTTGAGGACCACTGGTGATAACAGGCAGGAGTCATGAATACTTTCTAATGATGGGCCCACAGCAGTTCTCAGACTACAAAATAGGGTACACAGCCAAAAAATGCTTAAGAACCACTGTTCTACCACAGGCTTTCTTACAAGGAAGAGGCTAAAACAAAAGCTAAGTATTTGCTTTTTTTTCATTTGTTTTTCTTGTTTTTATCTGTTGTGATGTTTGTGTGTGTGATCCTTGAAAAAAGGCTGTTGTCGAAATATTGGATTGTTGTTAATCAATCAATCAATCAAGTACCGTGCCATGTGGCGTAGGCGATCATTTCTCTCCACGATTCCTTGTCTTTAGACTTGATTATGAGATCCGCCAGTGACTTTCTTCCTAGCCACACTGACAACCCATCTAGTAACTTCTCTCTTTCTCTCTCTCTCTCTCTCTCTCTCTCTCTCTCTCTGTCTTCCTCTGTCTCTTCTTCCCTCAATTTTTCCTGTTGCCACAACGTGTTCCAATTTTCCTCTTCTCAGAAAATGTCCTACAAATCTCGCATGTCACATCCATAAAACAAAATGTAACATTTAAGTACTCGGAATCTTGTTTCCATTGATATGGATCTGTGGATTGTTGTATGTTCTTCATTTATATGTTCATCTTACTTTCTGCCGTTCTTGTTTTTATCCACTTTCCTCACTCTTTCTATCTTTTTTATAGAACTGAATCACACACCTCTATCTACCTTCTCTAGGCTGAGACTTGCAGACACACACCTCTATCTACCTTCTCTAGGCTGAGACTTGCAGACACACACCTCTATCTACCTTCTCTAGGCTGAGACTTGCAGACACACACCTCTATCTACCTTCTCTAGGCTGAGACTTGCAGACACACACCTCTATCTACATTCTCTAGGCTGAGACTTGCAGACATGCCGCTCCAGGACGTGGATTTCTAAAATAAACGAGACGGTAACGAGGGCGGTTGTCAATCACATCGATGCTAAAAAGGAATGCAAATTTTGACTGACATAATTTGTTTGACCTGAATAAACAAATTAACTGCCTTTTGCGTAGTCGACTAACCCGGGCTTGGAAATACACCAAGCTGAGAACCCGTGAAGTGGTCCTACAGAATCTTTGGAATATCCTCAGAGGCCTTTTGTAACAGCCTATTGATCTCCAGCAAACAAAACTAACCTTAGAGTTTGCCTAATATAAATATGCACACCTTATCTGGTATTCAATATATTGGCCAAGTAAGTGAACTTTGACAGTAAAGTTTGGTTCAAAGAAATTAACCTGGCGTATGGCGGGGACTTTCTTTACAGATAGCAAATGCGAGAGGTAGTGCAAGTTGCTTCTCCTCATAAAGACAAAAAATAGTTGTACAAAATAAATTTATGAAAAGAAATGTAATTAAATTTGTAGTTAATTTATGTAGGGTTGTGCGACTTATTTTGTCTGCGTTATTTCCCTTGAAATGTCCTAGCTTCTTCTCTAGTGATAATCTGGGACACAGATTTTCAAACGGTGTGCCGTAGTACAAAGATATGCTGCGAGAGAGCTAGAGGTGTGCCGCTAAATTTTTAGATAAAAAAAAATTATCAACTTATCGCGCATTTTTACTTATTTGTATGATAAATACCCTGTCAGATATAGAACTCACAACAACTTACTTACTAGTACAAATCCAGCGCGAAATGAAATGGTCAGATTTGTGCCTCCGAAAAGGTCCTAAACTCAAACTGAAAAGAAAGACTTGTATAATAAAACTTAAAATCTTTCTTAGTTAAAAAAAATTGTTCGTATATTATATTATTTGTTGTTGTATGTATGTATTATATTATATATCGCAGAAACCCTCGCGCAAACTGAATTCGCACTCATCGAGTTCTTTGTTCATATCATGGCCGTGTGAACGTCTCCGCTGCAATGTAAGCAATAAAAAAAAAGTGAATTAAAGTCCCTGATATTATAACACTAAGTGCGATCCAATCAGTCTCTTCACAGTTTGTGTGATCCAGTCAGTCTCCTCACATATTGAAAACAGTTTGTATGATCTAGTCAGTCTAATGACACACTGAAAACACAAGATAAAACAGTTTGTATGATCTAATCAGTCTCCTTACATACTTAAAACACAAGATATAACAGTTTGTATGATCCAGTCAGTCTCCTCACATACTTAAAACACAAGATATAACAGTTTGTATGATCCAGTCAGTCTCCTCACATACTGAAAATACAAGATATAACAGTTTGTGTGATCCAGTCAGTCTCCTCACATACTTAAAACACAAGATATAACAGTTTGTATGATCTAGTCAGTCTCCTCACATACTGAAAATACAAGATATAACAGTTTGTGTGATCCAGTCAGTCTCCTCACATACTTAAAACCAAATGATCTTCATTTCTCCAATTTTAGGCCGAGATGTAACATGTTGGAAGTTCGAAATTCCCGGTAATCTACTATATAAGGGAGACAACTGCACCAATAAATTCGAACTTTTATGTTTGCATAATTTTCTGATAAACTTACCAGATACTTCCTTTACCGCTCACAAGCACACCAGTGTGTTGAAGCTGGGCATCTCTACTCCGAAAGGGGGGAAGGAAGAGCTAAGATGATCTAGGAGTCAGCAACCCATAGCTGTCAGGGTTAGTGAACCATATCTGATCAAGACCTTGTCTCCATCTTTCCGTTGGTACCCCCAGCCTGGATAACGCGGTAGGGATCGCCATAGTCGCCATGGTGGTGGAGTCTGATAAAGAAATATTGCACGCTCTCTACTTTTTAGTTCCACACAGACTGAAAAAAATTGTCGTCATAATTCGCTATGTGCCTCAACATCTTCATAGCCTCTGTTTCAAAGATCACCAGCTCACAGTTCCAGGGAGAGGAAAAGAAGAAGAAGAAGAAGAAGAAGAAGAAGAAGAAGGGGAGGAGGACGGCCCTCGGCCAAAGAACAACAGGACACAGATCAAAGAGGAAGACCTCGAAAAAAGATGGATAGATGGCGTTACAGAAACAGTCGCTAATTACGGCATGAACATCACTGAGGCCACTCATATGGTCCAAAACCGATATCTCCACTCGACACCTCACGGTAAAAGAGGAAGGATACAGTACAGTAAGTAAGGTAAAAGTAAGATCTAGAAGCTATGGCAACCGGTTTATTTTTACTAACCAATCAGAGGTTGATTTTGAAATCATCCAGGTATTAACACAAAGATAATAAGATGAAGACTTACTAACAATATAGAATAGTGAAGTATAATTGCCTATGTCTGTGACGATATCGCACATGATGATGATAATGATAACATGGTAAATCAATGAAGGTAAAGGTATGAGTTATGGACCGGCGTCATTGCATACGGTCATACCATAATTACTCTGCTGCCTAGTCAGCAGATGACTAGAAACTGCGAACTAGTGTCGCCATCAGCACGAACTCCGTAGTTAACAGCGCCATTCCTCTTTCTTCCCAGAGCGTTAACTCTGGTACCAATTTTTTTCTTGAGGTTGGGTGAATCCGGGAGGTTTTTGTTTTTTTTTGCGAGCCACGGTTGGAAATCGAAACCTGAAATCTCCGCGTCGTTATGGTAGGTAAGGTAAAGCAAAGCGAGTGGCCAATCCACTGCGCTAACCACTTACCCTTGATAAAACAATGAGAACTCTTTGCAGAAAGTTTATAATTCGGTGGAGAGCTTATTCAGCCCGCTTCCATACCGATTAGTCATTTAATAGTCACTATTCTGTATTTATTGTTAGTAAGTCTTGATCTTATTATTTATTATTATAAAACATTTTGTTTTCATCTGCTACCCCCACCCCCATACACATAATTCCCTCCCCCCCCCCCCCCGGCCGTCCTTAAAGCAAGCAAACACTCCGCCTTTCCCCAGACCTGACTCTACGAGATAAACATCTGTTGAGCTTCTGATTAAAGCTTACTTAACACAATCGGTAATTAAATATTAAATGTTATTGTGAGAACTGGGCGGGGAGGGGAGGGGGCAAAGTGTGTTACTGCACGGGGAGAAAAACTATCTGGAGCCAACCCTGCATCAAACCAGCAGATCCCAAATATTTGGGTTGGCAATGCTGAACCCCCCCCCCCCCAAATCCCAAGGAGTTGGGACGTTCTTAGAAGGCGGGTGTCGTTAGGGAAATTGGATTAACGGGTGGTACCAGATTCGACTGCGCGAAAAGTTTTGGAGAGCGCTAGAGATATGATCTATAGATATCGTAAAACGGGAGTTAGGCATATGGCCAACAACCTTATCCTGAGACCCATCTAGAGTCTAAAAAAAAAACGGTAAAGGTAATTCAGTCATACCTTAGAGGCACATAGGGATATGGTGTTACTGCTAGAGTCTAGATGGGGAAAAACCAACTGTTACGGAAACTCGCAATACAATCAATCGGGGATACCAACTCAGACAAGCCCAGACAACAACCGAAAGAACACATTCATCGGCCCCAAATATGTGACAAAGATAGGATTCTGGAATGTAAGAACAATGGGTGCACCATCGAAAACTGCTCAGGTAATCCAAGAAATTAATAGATATCACTTAGACGTCCTGTGCATCAATGAAATGCGATGGCCGGAAGCAGGGAAAAGATCGGCGGAAAACCGTAAGTTAATCATACATTCATGCAGAGACGATGGGAAATATCAAGAAGGAGTAGGTATAGTTATGCCAGCTGCAGCAGCAAAGAGCTTTACAGAATGAGAACCAATGAACAGTGGTATATTAATAGCACGATTCCAAATAAGGCACGGAAGAATGAAAATCATACAATGCTATGCACCCACGGACGATGCAGATGATGAAATAAAAGACAATTTTTAGCACCAACTACAACAACTCATTAACAAAGTCCCTAAACATGACATCTTAGTTGTTCATGGGAGACTTCAACACCAAGACAGGAAAAGATAACACGGACGTCGAAAAAGTAATGGGAAAAGAAGGGATTGATCCGGTAAATCAGAATGGAGAAAGATTAATTGAACTATGTCTAACAAAGGGCATGGTCATTGGAGGAACAATATTTCCACACAAAGAGATACATAAAGCAACATGGATATCACCAAATGATAGAACCAGAAATCAGATAGATAATTTTTGTATTAGAAAGCAATTCAGAACATCTCTGATAGATGTAAGAGCATATAGGGGTGTAGATGTCAACAGTGATCACAATCTAAGTATAGGGAAAATAAGACTAAAACTGAAAAGCCAACACAAGAAAGCAATAATCAGAAAGATAAACAGTCATAGTCTACATGATTAAAATACAAAGAGTAATTTTAATCTGGAACTTGCCAAACAGTTCGCTGCATTCAGTGAGACAGAGGAGACAGATATAGATGAATTATGGCATTCTTACAGCACAGCCATAATTATAGCAGATAAAACAAGTGCTAGACTGCAAACAACAAGTAGAAAAGCATGGATATCAGATAACACATAGAAATACATACATGAAAGACGAGCAGCCAAATTGGCCATGTTGAATGTAAAGACATCTTTGAAGAGATTTGGCAAAAGCAACATACAAAGAACTAAACAATAAAGTAAAAAGTTCAGCTAGAAGGGATAAAAGAGAATACATGGACAATATAGCGAAAGAAGCAGAGAAGGCAGCAAAAACAGGAGACAGCAAAACTCTATATAACACACAAAAGAGGTCAACAGGTACTATTGCATCCAAAGAAAGACCAATCCTTAGCAAAACTGGAACCCTATTAACATCAAGTAAAGACCAAAAGCAAAGATTGGCTGAACACTTTCAAGAAATATTTCATCGACCACACCCAAAAGAATTGATAGACCTTGAAAATGACTTACCATTCCCACAACTAAATGTCAACCTAGATGAAATTACATTGCATGAAACTGAAACAGCAGTGACTCTAATGACTAACAACAAAGTGCAAGTGAAGATGAAATAACAGCCGAAATGTTAAAAGCTATTAACATTGACAACATTAATAAACTACAGAGAATGTTTAATAAAGTTTAGAAAAAAGGAATCATTGTTAAAATACAGAAAAAAGGCAACCTTAGCGACTGCAATAACTGAAGAAAAGTAACCTTACTATCAGTTGTGTCAAAAGTATTCTGCAAAGTTATTCTGAATAGAAGTCAAGATATAACAGTTTGTGTGATCTAATCAGTCTCCTCACATACTTAAAACACAAGATATAACAGTTTGTGTGATCTAATCAGTCTCCTCACATACTTAAAACACAAGTTTGTGTGATCCAGTCAGTCTCCTCACATACTTAAAACACAAGATATAACAGATTGTGTGATCTAGTCAGTCTCCTCACATACTGAAAACCAAATGATCTTCATTTCTCCAATTTTAGGCCGAGATGTAACATGTTGGAAGTTCGAAATTCCCGGTAATCTACTATATAAAGGGAGACAACTGCACCAATAAATTCGAACTTTTATGTTTGCATAATTTTCTGATAAACTTACCAGATACTTCCTTTACCGCTCACAAGCACACCAGTGTGTTGAAGCTGGGCATCTCTACTCCGAAAGGGGGGAAGGAAGAGCTAAGATGATCTAGGAGTCAGCAACCCATAGCTGTCAGGGTTAGTGAACCATATCTGATCAAGACCTTGTCTCCATCTTTCCGTTGGTACCCCCAGCCTGGATAACGCGGTAGGGATCGCCATAGTCGCCATGGTGGTGGAGTCTGATAAAGAAATATTGCACGCTCTCTACTTTTTAGTTCCACACAGACTGAAAAAAATTGTCGTCATAATTCGCTATGTGCCTCAACATCTTCATAGCCTCTGTTTCAAAGATCACCAGCTCACAGTTCCAGGGAGAGGAAAAGAAGAAGAAGAAGAAGAAGAAGAAGAAGAAGGGGGAGGAGGACGGCCCTCGGCCAAAGAACAACAGGACACAGATCAAAGAGGAAGACCTCGAAAAAAGATGGATAGATGGCGTTACAGAAACAGTCGCTAATTACGGCATGAACATCACTGAGGCCACTCATATGGTCCAAAACCGATATCTCCACTCGACACCTCACGGTAAAAGAGGAAGGATACAGTACAGTAAGTAAGGTAAAAGTAAGATCTAGAAGCTATGGCAACCGGTTTATTTTTACTAACCAATCAGAGGTTGATTTTGAAATCATCCAGGTATTAACACAAAGATAATAAGATGAAGACTTACTAACAATATAGAATAGTGAAGTATAATTGCCTATGTCTGTGACGATATCGCACATGATGATGATAATGATAACATGGTAAATCAATGAAGGTAAAGGTATGAGTTATGGACCGGCGTCATTGCATACGGTCATACCATAATTACTCTGCTGCCTAGTCAGCAGATGACTAGAAACTGCGAACTAGTGTCGCCATCAGCACGAACTCCGTAGTTAACAGCGCCATTCCTCTTTCTTCCCAGAGCGTTAACTCTGGTACCAATTTTTTTCTTGAGGTTGGGTGAATCCGGGAGGTTTTTGTTTTTTTTTGCGAGCCACGGTTGGAAATCGAAACCTGAAATCTCCGCGTCGTTATGGTAGGTAAGGTAAAGCAAAGCGAGTGGCCAATCCACTGCGCTAACCACTTACCCTTGATAAAACAATGAGAACTCTTTGCAGAAAGTTTATAATTCGGTGGAGAGCTTATTCAGTCTCCTCACATACTTAAAACACAAGATATAACAGTTTGTGTGATCTAGTCAGTCTCCTCACATACTGAAAATACAAGATATAACAGTTTGTATGATCTAATCAGTCTCCTCACATACTTTAAACACAAGATATAACAGTTTGTGTGATCCAGTCAATCTCCTCACATACTTAAAACACAGATATAACAGTTTGTATGACCCAATCAGTCTCCTCACATACTTTAAACACAAGATATAACAGTTTGTATGATCTAGTCAGACTCCTCACATACTTAAAACACAGATATAACAGTTTGTATGACCCAATCAGTCTCCTCACATACTTAAAACACAGATATAACAGTTTGTATGATCTAGTCAGTCTCCTCACATACTGAAAATACAAGATATAACAGATTGTGTGATCTAGTCAGACTCCTCACATACTTAAAACACAAGATATAACAGATTGTGTGATCTAGTCAGACTCCTCACATACTGAAAATACAAGATATAACACTTTGTGTGATCCAGTCAGTCTCCTCACATACTTTAAACACAAGATATAACAGTTTGTATGACCCAATCAGTCTCCTCACATACTTAAAACACAAGGTATAACAGTTTGTGTGATGTAGTCAGTCTCCTCACATACTTAAAACACAAGATATAACAGTTTGTGTGATGTAGTCAGTCTCCTCACATACTTAAAAAATACAAGATATAACACTTTGTGTGATCCAGTCAATCTCCTCACATACTGAAAATACAAGATATAACAGTTTGTGTGATCTAATCGGTCTCCTCACATACTTAAAACACAGATATAACAGTTTGTATGATCTAATCAGTCTCCTCACATACTTAAAACACAGATATAACAGTTTGTATGATCTAGTCAGACTCCTCACATACTGAAAATACAAGATATAACAGATTGTGTGATCTAGTCAGACTCCTCACATACTTAAAAAACACAAGGTATAACAGTTTGTATGATCTAGTCAGACTCCTCACATACTGAAAATACAAGATATAACAGATTGTGTGATCTAGTCAGACTCCTCACATACTGAAAATACAAGATATAACACTTTGTGTGATCCAGTCAATCTCCTCACATACTTAAAACACAAGATATAACAGTTTGTGTGATCCAGTCAGTCTCCTCACATACTTAAAACACAAGGTATAACAGTTTGTGTGATCCAGTCAGTCTCCTCACATACTTAAAACACAAGGTATAACAGTTTGTATGATCTAGTCAGTCTCCTCACATACTTAAAACACAAGGTATAACAGTTTGTATGATCCAATCAGTCTCCTCACATACTTAAAACACAAGGTATAACAGTTTGTATGATCTAATCAGTCTCCTCACATACTTAAAACACAAGATATAACAGTTTGTATGATCTAGTCAGTCTCCTCACATACTTAAAATACAAGATATAACAGTTTGTATGATCCAGTCAGTCTCCTCACATACTGAAAATACAAGATATAACAGTTTGTATGATCTAATCAGTCTCTTCACGTACTTAAAACACAAGGTATAACAGTTTGTATGACCCAATCAGTCTCCTCACATACTTAAAACACAAGATATAACAGTTTGTGTGATCTAGTCAGTCTCCTCACATACTGAAAATACAAGATATAACAGATTGTGTGATCTAGTCAGTCTCCTCACATACTGAAAATACAAGATATAACAGTTTGTATGACCCAATCAGTCTCCTCACATACTTAAAACACAAGATATAACAGTTTGTATGACCCAATCAGTCTCCTCACATACTTAAAACACAAGATATAACAGTTTGTATGATCCAGTCAGTCTCCTCACATACTTTAAACACAAGATATAACAGTTTGTGTGATCTAGTCAGTCTCCTCACATACTGAAAATACAAGATATAACAGTTTGTGTGATCCAGTCAGTCTCCTCACATACTTAAAACACAAGGTATAACAGTTTGTATGATCTAGTCAGTCTCCTCACATACTTAAAACACAAGATATAACAGTTTGTATGATCCAATCAGTCTCCTCACATACTTAAAACACAAGATATAACAGTTTGTATGATCTAATCAGTCTCCTCACATACTTAAAACACAAGTTTGTGTGATCCAGTCAGTCTCCTCATATATTTAAAACACAAGATATAACAGGTTATGTGATCTAGTCAGTCTCCTCACATACTGAAAACCAAATGATCTTCATTTCTCCAATTTTAGGCCGAGATGTAACATGTTGGAAGTTCGAAATTCCCGGTAATCTACTATATAAAGGGAGACAACTGCACCAATAAATTCGAACTTTTATGTTTGCATAATTTTCTGATAAACTTACCAGATACTTCCTTTACCGCTCACAAGCACACCAGTGTGTTGAAGCTGGGCATCTCTACTCCGAAAGGGGGGAAGGAAGAGCTAAGATGATCTAGGAGTCAGCAACCCATAGCTGTCAGGGTTAGTGAACCATATCTGATCAAGACCTTGTCTCCATCTTTCCGTTGGTACCCCCAGCCTGGATAACGCGGTAGGGATCGCCATAGTCGCCATGGTGGTGGAGTCTGATAAAGAAATATTGCACGCTCTCTACTTTTTAGTTCCACACAGACTGAAAAAAATTGTCGTCATAATTCGCTATGTGCCTCAACATCTTCATAGCCTCTGTTTCAAAGATCACCAGCTCACAGTTCCAGGGAGAGGAAGAAGAAGAAGAAGAAGAAGAAGAAGAAGAAGAAGGGGGAGGAGGACGGCCCTCGGCCAAAGAACAACAGGACACAGATCAAAGAGGAAGACCTCGAAAAAAGATGGATAGATGGCGTTACAGAAACAGTCGCTAATTACGGCATGAACATCACTGAGGCCACTCATATGGTCCAAAACCGATATCTCCACTCGACACCTCACGGTAAAAGAGGAAGGATACAGTACAGTAAGTAAGGTAAAAGTAAGATCTAGAAGCTATGGCAACCGGTTTATTTTTACTAACCAATCAGAGGTTGATTTTGAAATCATCCAGGTATTAACACAAAGATAATAAGATGAAGACTTACTAACAATATAGAATAGTGAAGTATAATTGCCTATGTCTGTGACGATATCGCACATGATGATGATAATGATAACATGGTAAATCAATGAAGGTAAAGGTATGAGTTATGGACCGGCGTCATTGCATACGGTCATACCATAATTACTCTGCTGCCTAGTCAGCAGATGACTAGAAACTGCGAACTAGTGTCGCCATCAGCACGAACTCCGTAGTTAACAGCGCCATTCCTCTTTCTTCCCAGAGCGTTAACTCTGGTACCAATTTTTTTCTTGAGGTTGGGTGAATCCGGGAGGTTTTTGTTTTTTTTTGCGAGCCACGGTTGGAAATCGAAACCTGAAATCTCCGCGTCGTTATGGTAGGTAAGGTAAAGCAAAGCGAGTGGCCAATCCACTGCGCTAACCACTTACCCTTGATAAAACAATGAGAACTCTTTGCAGAAAGTTTATAATTCGGTGGAGAGCTTATTCAGCCCGCTTCCATACCGATTAGTCATTTAATAGTCACTATTCTGTATTTATTGTTAGTAAGTCTTGATCTTATTATTTATTATTATAAAACATTTTGTTTTCATCTGCTACCCCCACCCCCATACACATAATTCCCTCCCCCCCCCCCCCGGCCGTCCTTAAAGCAAGCAAACACTCCGCCTTTCCCCAGACCTGACTCTACGAGATATAACAGTTTGTGTGATCTAATCAGTCTCTTCACGTACTTAAAACACAAGATATAACAGTTTGTGTGATCTAATCAGTCTCTTCACGTACTTAAAACACAAGATATAACAGTTTGTGTGATCTAATCAGTCTCCTCACATACTTAAAACACAAGATATAACAGTTTGTGTGATCCAGTCAGTCTCCTCACATACTTAAAACACAAGGTATAACAGTTTGTATGATCCAGTCAGTCTCCTCACATACTTAAAACACAAGGTATAACAGTTTGTGTGATCTAGTCAGTCTCCTCACATACTTAAAACACAAGATATAACAGTTTGTATGATCTAGTCAGTCTCCTCACATACTGAAAATACAAGATATAACAGTTTGTGTGATCTAGTCAGTCTCCTCACATACTTAAAACACAAGATATAACAGTTTGTGTGATCTAGTCAGTCTCCTCACATACTTAAAACACAAGATATAACAGTTTGTGTGATCTAATCAGTCTCCTCACATACTTAAAACACAAGATATAACAGTTTGTGTGATCTAATCAGTCTCCTCACATACTTAAAACACAAGTTTGTGTGATCCAGTCAGTCTCCTCATATATTTAAAACACAAGATATAACAGGTTATGTGATCTAGTCAGTCTCCTCACATACTGAAAACCAAATGATCTTCATTTCTCCAATTTTAGGCCGAGATGTAACATGTTGGAAGTTCGAAATTCCCGGTAATCTACTATATAAAGGGAGACAACTGCACCAATAAATTCGAACTTTTATGTTTGCATAATTTTCTGATAAACTTACCAGATACTTCCTTTACCGCTCACAAGCACACCAGTGTGTTGAAGCTGGGCATCTCTACTCCGAAAGGGGGGAAGGAAGAGCTAAGATGATCTAGGAGTCAGCAACCCATAGCTGTCAGGGTTAGTGAACCATATCTGATCAAGACCTTGTCTCCATCTTTCCGTTGGTACCCCCAGCCTGGATAACGCGGTAGGGATCGCCATAGTCGCCATGGTGGTGGAGTCTGATAAAGAAATATTGCACGCTCTCTACTTTTTAGTTCCACACAGACTGAAAAAAATTGTCGTCATAATTCGCTATGTGCCTCAACATCTTCATAGCCTCTGTTTCAAAGATCACCAGCTCACAGTTCCAGGGAGAGGAAAAGAAGAAGAAGAAGACGAAGAAGAAGAAGAAGAAGGGGGAGGAGGACGGCCCTCGGCCAAAGAACAACAGGACACAGATCAAAGAGGAAGACCTCGAAAAAAGATGGATAGATGGCGTTACAGAAACAGTCGCTAATTACGGCATGAACATCACTGAGGCCACTCATATGGTCCAAAACCGATATCTCCACTCGACACCTCACGGTAAAAGAGGAAGGATACAGTACAGTAAGTAAGGTAAAAGTAAGATCTAGAAGCTATGGCAACCGGTTTATTTTTACTAACCAATCAGAGGTTGATTTTGAAATCATCCAGGTATTAACACAAAGATAATAAGATGAAGACTTACTAACAATATAGAATAGTGAAGTATAATTGCCTATGTCTGTGACGATATCGCACATGATGATGATAATGATAACATGGTAAATCAATGAAGGTAAAGGTATGAGTTATGGACCGGCGTCATTGCATACGGTCATACCATAATTACTCTGCTGCCTAGTCAGCAGATGACTAGAAACTGCGAACTAGTGTCGCCATCAGCACGAACTCCGTAGTTAACAGCGCCATTCCTCTTTCTTCCCAGAGCGTTAACTCTGGTACCAATTTTTTTCTTGAGGTTGGGTGAATCCGGGAGGTTTTTGTTTTTTTTTGCGAGCCACGGTTGGAAATCGAAACCTGAAATCTCCGCGTCGTTATGGTAGGTAAGGTAAAGCAAAGCGAGTGGCCAATCCACTGCGCTAACCACTTACCCTTGATAAAACAATGAGAACTCTTTGCAGAAAGTTTATAATTCGGTGGAGAGCTTATTCAGCCCGCTTCCATACCGATTAGTCATTTAATAGTCACTATTCTGTATTTATTGTTAGTAAGTCTTGATCTTATTATTTATTATTATAAAACATTTTGTTTTCATCTGCTACCCCCACCCCCATACACATAATTCCCTCCCCCCCCCCCCCGGCCGTCCTTAAAGCAAGCAAACACTCCGCCTTTCCCCAGACCTGACTCTACGAGATAAACATCTGTTGAGCTTCTGATTAAAGCTTACTTAACACAATCGGTAATTAAATATTAAATGTTATTGTGAGAACTGGGCGGGGGGAGGGGAGGGGGCAAAGTGTGTTACTGCACGGGGAGAAAAACTATCTGGAGCCAACCCTGCATCAAACCAGCAGATCCCAAATATTTGGGTTGGCAATGCTGAACCCCCCCCCCCCAAATCCCAAGGAGTTGGGACGTTCTTAGAAGGCGGGTGTCGTTAGGGAAATTGGATTAACGGGTGGTACCAGATTCGACTGCGCGAAAAGTTTTGGAGAGCGCTAGAGATATGATCTATAGATATCGTAAAACGGGAGTTAGGCATATGGCCAACAACCTTATCCTGAGACCCATCTAGAGTCTAAAAAAAAAACGGTAAAGGTAATTCAGTCATACCTTAGAGGCACATAGGGATATGGTGTTACTGCTAGAGTCTAGATGGGGAAAAACCA
Source organism: Achatina immaculata (assembly GCA_009760885.1). Lineage (NCBI taxonomy): Eukaryota > Metazoa > Mollusca > Gastropoda > Stylommatophora > Achatinidae > Lissachatina > Lissachatina immaculata. Next base: position 13,866,425 of record CM019700.1, read on the forward strand.
ACTGTTACGGAAACTCGCAATACAATCAATCGGGGATACCAACTCAGACAAGCCCAGACAACAACCGAAAGAACACATTCATCGGCCCCAAATATGTGACAAAGATAGGATTCTGGAATGTAAGAACAATGGGTGCACCATCGAAAACTGCTCAGGTAATCCAAGAAATTAATAGATATCACTTAGACGTCCTGTGCATCAATGAAATGCGATGGCCGGAAGCAGGGAAAAGATCGGCGGAAAACCGTAAGTTAATCATACATTCATGCAGAGACGATGGGAAATATCAAGAAGGAGTAGGTATAGTTATGCCAGCTGCAGCAGCAAAGAGCTTTACAGAATGAGAACCAATGAACAGTGGTATATTAATAGCACGATTCCAAATAAGGCACGGAAGAATGAAAATCATACAATGCTATGCACCCACGGACGATGCAGATGATGAAATAAAAGACAATTTTTAGCACCAACTACAACAACTCATTAACAAAGTCCCTAAACATGACATCTTAGTTGTTCATGGGAGACTTCAACACCAAGACAGGAAAAGATAACACGGACGTCGAAAAAGTAATGGGAAAAGAAGGGATTGATCCGGTAAATCAGAATGGAGAAAGATTAATTGAACTATGTCTAACAAAGGGCATGGTCATTGGAGGAACAATATTTCCACACAAAGAGATACATAAAGCAACATGGATATCACCAAATGATAGAACCAGAAATCAGATAGATAATTTTTGTATTAGAAAGCAATTCAGAACATCTCTGATAGATGTAAGAGCATATAGGGGTGTAGATGTCAACAGTGATCACAATCTAAGTATAGGGAAAATAAGACTAAAACTGAAAAGCCAACACAAGAAAGCAATAATCAGAAAGATAAACAGTCATAGTCTACATGATTAAAATACAAAGAGTAATTTTAATCTGGAACTTGCCAAACAGTTCGCTGCATTCAGTGAGACAGAGGAGACAGATATAGATGAATTATGGCATTCTTACAGCACAGCCATAATTATAGCAGATAAAACAAGTGCTAGACTGCAAACAACAAGTAGAAAAGCATGGATATCAGATAACACATAGAAATACATACATGAAAGACGAGCAGCCAAATTGGCCATGTTGAATGTAAAGACATCTTTGAAGAGATTTGGCAAAAGCAACATACAAAGAACTAAACAATAAAGTAAAAAGTTCAGCTAGAAGGGATAAAAGAGAATACATGGACAATATAGCGAAAGAAGCAGAGAAGGCAGCAAAAACAGGAGACAGCAAAACTCTATATAACACACAAAAGAGGTCAACAGGTACTATTGCATCCAAAGAAAGACCAATCCTTAGCAAAACTGGAACCCTATTAACATCAAGTAAAGACCAAAAGCAAAGATTGGCTGAACACTTTCAAGAAATATTTCATCGACCACACCCAAAAGAATTGATAGACCTTGAAAATGACTTACCATTCCCACAACTAAATGTCAACCTAGATGAAATTACATTGCATGAAACTGAAACAGCAGTGACTCTAATGACTAACAACAAAGTGCAAGTGAAGATGAAATAACAGCCGAAATGTTAAAAGCTATTAACATTGACAACATTAATAAACTACAGAGAATGTTTAATAAAGTTTAGAAAAAAGGAATCATTGTTAAAATACAGAAAAAAAGGCAACCTTAGCGACTGCAATAACTGAAGAAAAGTAACCTTACTATCAGTTGTGTCAAAAGTATTCTGCAAAGTTATTCTGAATAGAAGTCAAGATATAGTGGATGCTGCAATGAGAGAAGAACAAGCAGGATTTCGAAAAGGGAGAAGCTGTCTCGATCATATCTTTACTCTAAGAATAATACTTGAAGAACATATGGAAAAACAGAGACCGTTAATCCCGAACTTCATAGACTTTAAAAAAGGCATTTGATAGCATACACAGAGATCCATTGTGGAGAATTGTAGGAATATATGGAATACCATCTAAGATTGTCAACACCATTAGAGACTCTACAATGGATATGTTTGTGCAGTCAGTACAGAAGAAGGAATGAGTGAATGGTTCCAGATTGAAATAGACGTGAAACAAGGACGTATACTATCTCCCTTGCTTTTTAGAATTGCCATAGACTTCATAATGAAAAAATGCTGCACAGGTAAAACAGGCATTGATTGGGTACATGAGACCCAAGTGGAAGATGTAGATTTTGCAGATGACATTACTCTTATCAGTGACAATGTGAAATCAATGCAAGTAAAAACAGATAGCCTGTCTTCATTGGCTAGAAAATAGGACTTGAAATTAACAAGGATAAAATAAAAATAATGAAACGTCTCATTAACCACGAAGGGCAAATATACGTAGAAGGAACAGCTGTTGAAGAAGTAAATCATTTTTCATATCTATACAGGTACATAGACCAGGATGGTGACACCAGAAATGAGGCTAGAACTAGAATTCCAAAAGGCAGCACTGTTTTTCAAGAATCTTGAAAGAGATATGGTCTAGAAGGGCAAAGGAAAGGTAGCCCGAAAATGTTTGTGGACCACTGATTTAGAGCCACAAGGAAGGCGTTTATTTCAGTTCCGCTCTAAGCTATTCCATCACTGATACAGATGACCAGGTATGCAAAAAAGTAATTTACTGATGATGTGTTCAATTATACCAATTAAAAATAATTGATAGACCTTGAAAATGACTTACCATTCCCACAACTAAATGTCAACCTAGATGAAATTACATTGCATGAAACTGAAACAGCAGTGACTCTAATGACTAACAACAAAGTGCAAGTGAAGATGAAATAACAGCCGAAATGTTAAAAGCTATTAACATTGACAACATTAATAAACTACAGAGAATGTTTAATAAAGTTTAGAAAAAAGGAATCATTGTTAAAATACAGAAAAAAAGGCAACCTTAGCGACTGCAATAACTGAAGAAAAGTAACCTTACTATCAGTTGTGTCAAAAGTATTCTGCAAAGTTATTCTGAATAGAAGTCAAGATATAGTGGATGCTGCAATGAGAGAAGAACAAGCAGGATTTCGAAAAGGGAGAAGCTGTCTCGATCATATCTTTACTCTAAGAATAATACTTGAAGAACATATGGAAAAACAGAGACCGTTAATCCCGAACTTCATAGACTTTAAAAAAGGCATTTGATAGCATACACAGAGATCCATTGTGGAGAATTGTAGGAATATATGGAATACCATCTAAGATTGTCAACACCATTAGAGACTCTACAATGGATATGTTTGTGCAGTCAGTACAGAAGAAGGAATGAGTGAATGGTTCCAGATTGAAATAGACGTGAAACAAGGACGTATACTATCTCCCTTGCTTTTTAGAATTGCCATAGACTTCATAATGAAAAAATGCTGCACAGGTAAAACAGGCATTGATTGGGTACATGAGACCCAAGTGGAAGATGTAGATTTTGCAGATGACATTACTCTTATCAGTGACAATGTGAAATCAATGCAAGTAAAAACAGATAGCCTGTCTTCATTGGCTAGAAAATAGGACTTGAAATTAACAAGGATAAAATAAAAATAATGAAACGTCTCATTAACCACGAAGGGCAAATATACGTAGAAGGAACAGCTGTTGAAGAAGTAAATCATTTTTCATATCTATACAGGTACATAGACCAGGATGGTGACACCAGAAATGAGGCTAGAACTAGAATTCCAAAAGGCAGCACTGTTTTTCAAGAATCTTGAAAGAGATATGGTCTAGAAGGGCAAAGGAAAGGTAGCCCGAAAATGTTTGTGGACCACTGATTTAGAGCCACAAGGAAGGCGTTTATTTCAGTTCCGCTCTAAGCTATTCCATCACTGATACAGATGACCAGGTATGCAAAAAAGTAATTTACTGATGATGTGTTCAATTATACCAATTAAAAATAATTGATGCAGGGAGTCATGACCGAAAAAAAAGTTCAGTAAAATATTGCTTTGTGATAATTCAGTTTACATAAACGATTGATGCAGAGGACGCCCCAGGCTAAACATAAATAAAGGCCCTAGCCCCTCCCCCTCCGATTATACCGTTTATGTCCTAATACAAAGTCCATGGTAATAATCTGTATTTGCAGACTTTTTTTTGTTTGATGTTGGGCTTCTTTCCCTATTTAGTCTAATGGATAATCCATCAAAAGGTTGGCATCTTTCTGCCCATAGTCTTCTAAAAAAAAGGAACCATTTAACCGAATCACACGCCCAACCCCCATCCTCGTTTATACCGTTGCCTATGGCCAGGACTGTTGATATGCCGAAGTCAAATTCGCTTAGATTGTTGTTAAAAGATCAAAGCAAATGTAATATTACATACATAAACTGTTTATGTTTAATGTATAATATTTTAGTATCCATTTATATTTTTATTACTTTTAAATGAATAAAGTAGCAAGCCAGTAACGGAGATTAATTTATCAACACTTTCTGGCAAGCGGAACTGGCGCCGAAACTCAAGATTCGTATCGTCTGCTCGCTGTGTTTGTTATCGCAGACAGAATTAAGTTGTTGGTTTTAAAGATTCTCTTTGATTTCATAGTCCTATTTGTTCGTTAGTTCTTAGTTATTTTTCATACCTTTATGGGAATTACATTCTTTATGCTGTGATAAAAATTTCATTATGATGACAGCAATGTCCGGCATGGAAATCTGACAGTTTTTAGAAGTGACTGTTAGAAAATTAGGTCTTCGATATTATGTAAGTAGAGATTACACATGGTTGATCGTTTCAGCTAACGTCAGAAAGCAGTTTATCAAAAACTTTCATATTGTTATATTCATCTTCTCGCGCGGTCTTCCCACAGAAGATTGGCTACAATGAGTCTCCAGTCTGTCTGTCTCTCGCCTTCGTAGCGCACTCGGCCAAGCTGGTTTCAGTCCAGCTCCTGATGTTGTTCATTCACCTATATCGTTGTCGCCCTCTGTCTCTCTTCCCTTCGATCTTGTCCTCAAGAAGGGTCTTCATTATAGTTCTAAGCCTCTTGATGTGTCCAAATTTTCTCAGTTGTCTTGTTCGTGTGATTTTCAGTATTTTTCATTTCACTTCAAGCTGGTGTAATATTTCTTTGTTTTATTTTCCGTCAGCGTGATAAGCCCCATTCTTCTGTTATGTTATTGTTATTATGATACAAACACTAGATCAGTGCAATAAGGCTGTAAGAACAAAGGGTTACCAGTTTGTGCCATATAAGCATCAAGGGGATAGTCTATTCATCAGTCCTCTGTACTTCTGAAAAAAGCATAAGGTATTAGCAAAAGTTCTCCAGCCAGTCCGGTCCTGAGCAAGTCGGGACACCTCAAACCATCTTTCCTGGTTCCTTTAGTTCTTGGGTTAGGGTGTTGGTGCCATTATTTTCCATGACTAGTCAGTCATCTGGAGCACATTTCCCAACCACCACTAGCTTTTTTCCTCAATAACTGTTGTCAGTGGCTTCATCTGCATTTATTGGCAGAGATCCAGATGAAACCTCTGACAACAGTTATTGAGGAAAGATGCTGGTGATGATTGGAACATGTGTTCCGGATGGCTGACAACTCACTCCCGAAAATAGCACCAAGATGGACACCATAGGGGAACAGAAGTGAGGTTGGACCAAAGAAGACAGAGAAGAGCAACAGAGAGGATGTTGAGCAGTAGAGGGCTCACTTGTGCAGAAGCGGGGGAAAAAAGGTATAGGATAGGCATTTGTGGAAAATTCTTGCAGAAGCCCCAAGTGCCTTGGGCACTTAAGGTTCAGATAGAGTCAGCATACTAGAGAGTGGTATGGTCAGCGTCATGGTTGACTGCCTTTCTTTCCCCATCTCTAGGAGCCAGGTACCTGATTTTACAGCTGAACGACTAGGGCATCTCTGGCTAGATTCAAACCACAGACTTTACATATTAGAGGCAAGATGAAAAAAAAATAGTGAAATAAGTATCACATGTTGAAGAGACAGCCATGTGATAATTTAGCTTGTTCCTTCACCAGGCAACATTGCTTTACATGACAGCAAGTGATGTATCTACTTATGTGACAAATAAATTGCTATCCCATATGCTTGATGTCTGCAGTAACAATTATAAAAAATATCTTTGAGTTTGTGAGGATCTTAAATCATGCTGCTCATGACACTGTCACAAAGTGGGATGATCAGTCTGTGGAGAATGCCCTGAACTGGGCAGAGTACTGCCAAGAGGTAATCTAAAAAAAAGTTTTATGGGCTGTGAAATAAAAGAAATATTATAAAGGAGAATGCCTGTTATTTCCTTGATTATCTTATTGTATTGTTTTTTTTTGTTTCCTGGTGTTTGTGTGTTCATTAAATCCAGTTAGAAAAATTAGAAACAGAGAAACTATTAGGCAAAATGATGCTCAAGTGGTGCAACAGCTTTCAGCTACGGTAGTATGTGGGTTATTAGGTGTGTCATGGCTGACCAGGCCTTACTACAAAACATGTCTAAGCAAGTTATGATGTGAATGTTGGTTGTTTGGTCATGTGACTTAGTTGTTATTGAATTTGGTTCACCAGAGGGGATTTTTGTTGGACTCTTGGAGAGAGGGGACAGTTGTGTGGAAGCTAGAGGATGGATGTATAGAATGTTAGATCTTGGACATGGGCTTATGCTTGGACCTGCTCTTCAAGATAGAATTATGTGAGGTCTTCATCTGTCTTTGTGAGTGCTGAGAAAGTGATTAAACATGGAGTATATATGTAAAGTCTTGGAGCTGGACCTGTTCTTGAGTTTAGAGATCATTCCTGAGTTCCAGTCAATGTGAAGTGTTCATTTGGATGTTGCTGTATGTTGAGTTGTCACTACTTACGTCATGAGTCATCACACATACGGCCATCCATCACTAGATCCAGTGATTTTTTAAAAACTGGTACAATTGTACCTTGCATGAAGTACTTCCTGAAATACCGGTTGCGTCAGTACAACATTTGGTACTTTATGCTTCTGTTTTCTGCTTTAAAATTAAACTCACTTTGTAAACATTAGTGGGAAATTAAATGTTTTACTTTTTTTTTTTTATCCTGTCTTATTTCCAGTGATCTGTATCAAATGCTCACGTGCTGAACCAAAGTCAAAACCGGCTGATTCTTCTCCACGCAAATGGAAAATTTCATTCTTCCTTTCTTGCCCTCTTTATCCTTATCTGGAGCATAGGCCATCAACAAAGGCTCTCCTTTTATTTCTGTCACAGGCTGTTTTCTATCCACCACCAGATGTAGTCCATCTTTTTTATCTCTGCTTCCACTACACCGCATCATAGATCTTCGTACAGAAGTTCCATCCTCTCCCAGTAATAATTTTTCCTCTTGTTGATCTTTGCATTCATTCATTCATTTGCATGTCCCTTGCGGAACTTTGCCTCCCTAACAGCTCTCTTGTAGGCCTCACGGTTGTGAGCAAGATGGCCTGCTGCTGATGCATCCATTTGCAGATCATCAACGATGTCTTGCAGCCATCTTCGCCTTGGTCTTCTTCTCACAGGGAAGCTAAGATATTTTTTACCGGATAGTGTTGCTGCCCCTTTGCCGAACCCTCCTCTCCTTAATTGCCTTTTACAATCATGCTTGGCAGGGTACAGTGGTACTACTCTTTGCTTCTCAGGAATGTGGCCAGGTCCCAAGTACCACATGGAGGAATCATCATCATCCTACTGCCCCAAATATCCACCAACCAATTTTGCTGATTGCTTTTTACTAGGATTTTGATACTATAAACTGGTTATGGTAACTGATGACTTCCAGATTTTGATTTCAGTTTTTTTCTTTTTAATAGATAACTTACCGGTGATTGCCGGTAGATCATTTTCTGTACACATATGAGGGGTAAACATTTACACTCCTACCTACTTCCAAACCATTTTCTAAGATAATTAGATTTGCCCTTTTGTTAATATTATTAAACTTTTAATATTTGTCTACAAATACATGTTGTGCGGTGATGCAGTACTGGAAAGGAAAAAAAAAAATGGAAACAAATCCAGTTCAAAAATTCTCTGACCCCTGCATCCCAGGAAGTCATGACCAAGGGAGGGAGAATGACAAGAGGCAGGACACAACACAGAACCATTCAGAGCAGTGATCCATAACTTGGGATCCATAGATCCACAGCAGGTCCACGGAAGAAGTTTTTGGGGGGGGGGGGTTCACAGACCAGCATATGGACTGACTGGATTAAACAAAATCTTAGTGTCATATATGTTCTGTTTATTGTTTTAATTTTTTTTAATGTGGAGGGGGGGGGGATCTCACGGCATGTATGCACAGTCAAAAATAGGTTAAAAATCATTGCTTTAGAATTTTAGAAGTTTAAAAGATGAAATATTTTTCTCTGTGTTTGTAAGGGGTTCACATCTTCTGATTGTCCAGAGAGTTGTTTAATTATTTTGCACTCTGTTAATAGTTTTCTGCCTTGTATTTGTAGTTTAATGTAGTTGATCTCTTAATAGGTGAAAGAGTTGAAAGTGAAATCTAGTGATAGTGAAATATAATGATAGTGAAATCATAATTGGGGTCACATGATTTGCTCTGTTATATATTTGTTGTTAGATTCAGCTGTACAACATATTGATATGCTAATCACAGAAGTAAGCGAGTTTGTTTTATCCATCTGTATATCCACATCCTCAGATATTGATCAGTGGAATAGTCATTGTTCTGAATGCTTTATGGTGTGAGACTTTATAGGGTTAGCAGTAACTTCTTTCCACCTTTCAGGGTTTTTGTATTTAACCTTTATGAGATCCCCCCCCCCCCCCCCCCCCCCACCAGTTCTGCTGTGTGCTGTCTATCACATCTTTACATGTTCTTTGCCAGACCATCTTTGATTGACTTCTCTTTGTTTCCTACATCTAGCAGTAATACTAGAATAGCCATATTTGAAGAGTGGAGAAAAGCCAAACTGAAGGAACTTCTTCTTCATACGCACACTGGCAATGATGGGTGGTACCCTAATTTTTGCGATGCGCCTTTTGGCTGGGTACCTCAGACTTCAGCACCTTTCCTTGCTAGGGCAGACTGTGATCTTGCTCAGACTGCCATGAAGGCAGTTGTGTAGGCTGGCCCGGCCTGGCCAAAACTTTGTTTTCCAGACTCTGGTGGCTGTACTTAAGCCCCTTCTCCACATCAGATCCAGCATGCAACTGGCTGGTCAGACGGCTTTGAGACAGTTTCACAGGGACACTCTGACTTTGGAATGAGGAATCCGATGAGTGCCTCAACGATATCCATTCTCCGCCTCCTGTAGTCTGCTGGGTCTGTTTTGTTTACATCATTCTGATAACCATTGTTGTAAAGGCCCATAGGCTTGTCACGTTCTGGATTCATTGGTTTAACACCAGATTTTCCTCATCCCTGCCGGTGATCTCCATGTCCCCATCCATCCACCAACCTGACATAACATTTTACAAAAATAACAACTACAATTAGTGTTGATTGCTACAGGTTTCTGGGCTACAAAAGTGGGTCAGAGTTTTTAAGCAAACAGATCTATGTTCCCTGTCTCATAAAGACTATGTTAAGTGTGTTCTTAGCACAGTTGTTCCCAGGGGAACTGAAGGAACAAAATGAATGCTTTGAAAATACAATTGGTTCATATGTTCATTGAGGTTAGTTATAGGGGTACTTTCTGCTGATTCATTACTTTGTACTTTGCAGTTGTTCATATATATCAAAGGCCAGGAATGTGAACAAGATGTGAACAGCCATCTCGGTCAGATGACAGTATATCTGGACCCTGTGTCATGTCTTACCCTCTCTGTTGACAGTCTAGGCGATGCTAAAGTACTTCTTATTGAGGTATTGTCAGAATTTTACTAGAGCTAAAGTACTTCTTGTTGAGGTATTGTCAGAACTTTACTAAAAAAGTACTTCTTGTTGAGGTATTGTCAGGACTTTATCAGAGTTAAAGTACTTCTTGTTGAGGTATTGTCAGAACTTTACTAAAGCTAAAGTACCTCTTATTGAGATATTGTTAGAACTTTACTAAAGCTAAAGTACCTCTTATTGAGATATTGTTAGAACTTTACTAACTCTTGATTATTAAGATTAGTATGCCAGATTATTAAGATTTGTGGGCCAAAGGGTTGTGAGGTGTTAGCATCTGCACTTTCCTAGACCGCAGCATCAGAAGATAACGAAGCCAGGGCTGTCTTTGCTTTACCGAATGATACCCAAGTTACCCACTTCTTGAGGTTGAGTTATCCCTGGAGCTCATTTGCATGTCCCTTGCAGAACTTTGCCTTCCTAAAGCTATCCTGTAGGCCTCTCGGTTGTAAGCAAGATGCCCTGCTGCTGATGCATCCATTTGTAGATTATCAACCTTGCAGCCATCTTTGCCTTGGTCTTCCTCTCTTTTTTTCCTATTATATATCCTTCCAAGATGGTCTTCTCTAAATTCTCATGACGTTTAATATGTCCAAAATATTTAAGTTTTCTCTGTTTAATATTCCTTACTAGCCAACCTTCTACAGTATTAAGGTCTTATAGTATAGATATATTTGTTCTTTTTCTTTTGTGTCCATGATATTTGTAGAACTCTTTTGTAGCATTTATATTCATAGACATTTATGTGTTTCTCAACTGTTTGTTAAGTGTCCAGGTCTCACAGGCATATGTTGCGATGGGAAAGATGCATGCCCTGAAAAACTTTATTTTTGTAGTTCTGTCTGTTCCTCTCCATCATCCCTAGAGCTGGATGATCAAAAAAAAAAAAACCCATCTCATGTATGGATTTCAACCAGGGACCCTCTGATCAGTAGGATCATGCATCAAGCACTACACCACAGTGGCACAAGAACAACTGTAGTGCATTTGTGGCTTTTTGAAATAGTGAAATTGGTTATTGATGACAGAACAAGAGGAAAATGTGAGTGAGCCCGTGGTTTGTTTTTTTTCCTCTCTCCTCCCTCAGACTTTGTTATCTAACCCAAGATTTCCAGTGACCTCACAAAAGAAGCTCACCAGCATTTTACAAGGAAATCCAGATGGTATGAGGATCCTAGAGAAGGTAAGCTGTCTCTTAATAATATATTCTGTTCACTCAGCCTTGTCATTTGCTAATTAACGAAGATTTGTCACACCTGATGTCATTTGCTAATTAACAAAGATTCATCACCACCATCTTTACTCTTTTGTCATCATCATCATCTACCATCTTGAAGAAGGTTGGCTGCAGTAAATGTCTGGCTTGCTCTGTTTCTTGCTTTCATGATTTTTTCTTCGGCAGGTAGGCTCCTAAATATTTCTTGATGGCGTCCTCTGAGATAGACTCTTAAATATCTCTTGATGGTGTCCTCTGAGATAGACTCCTAAATATCTCTTGATGGCATCCTCTGAGATAGGCTCCTAAATATCTCTTGATTCTGTCCTCTCATCTGTTTCATTGTTTTTTTTTTTTGTTTTTTTGTTGTTGTTATTTTGCCTTTAACTTTTGCATGCAGTGAGACTGTGTATTCTTACCAGGTTCAGCAGAAGTTAGTGAAGTCGGAGAAATGTTGGCAGGTGTGTACAGATCTTGTGGGGGCACTGAGTGAGAGAACTGATGCTGGTTTGCTTCCAGGTCTGAGAGTAGAGTTTCAGGCCAAAGTTTTGATGCAGAGTTTAGTTGCTGCTGTGCAGAGTGTTAAGAAAATAGAGAGGTAGGCATTCTTTGCATAGAACAGATGTTTAAAAAATAGAGAGATAAGCATTCATTATGTAGATGTTTAAAAAATAGAGGGATAAGCATTCATTATGTAGAACAGATGTTTAAAAAATAGAGAGATAAGCATTCATTATGTAGAACAGATGTTTAAAAAATAGAGGGATAAGCATTCATTATGTAGAACAGATGTTTAAAAAATAGAGGGATAAGCATTCATTATGTAGAGCAGATGTTTAAAAAAATAGATGGATAAGCATTCATTATGTAAAACAGATGTTTAAAAAATAGAGGGATAAGCGTTCTTTTGGCGAAAAAGCGCTCTCGAGTTCCGTGCGTGGGGAGACAGGCTTTCGCTCCCTTCCCGGACGGTGAGAGTTAAGGTGTTTCGATGCAGAAGCAAGTGGTTTGTCCGTCGAGCGAAGCATGTAAACGGCTAGCCAGCCAGGTTCGTGATAACGATGTAGTACGGTTTTGTCGACCGATGGTCTCGAAATTGGCCCATCTCTCGCAAAGAGTATCGGGTCTGCAGTATGTAACGTGTGTTGTTTGTGGGTGGCCAGGCTTTTTTCTCCGCTCGTTAGAGCAGAGAGAGCCGCCCCCGCCGGTTAAAGGAAATGAAACGCCGCCGGGGTCGAAAGGGATCCGCTCTGAGCAGAGCGCTGTCTCCCTTGCCCCGCGTCGGTCTGTCGGCAGATATCCGACAAAGGTTCGGTGAAGAAAGCTATCTGGTTGATCCTTCCAGTAGTCATATGCTTGTCTCAAAGATTAAGCCATGCATGTCTAAGTTCACACTGTCTCACGGTGAAACCGCGAATGGCTCATTAAATCAGTCGAGGTTCCTTAGATGACACGATCCTACTTGGATAACTGTGGCAATTCTAAAGCTAATACATGTTTACCAAGCTCCGACCCTCATGGAAAGAGCGCTTTTATTAGTTCAAAAACCGCTGTTGGCGAGATTTTTCAGCTGCCGTGCATGGAGCGGTGCTCTTCCCGACCAATGAAGAAAGGTACAAATAAGGTTGCCGCGCAGCATCACTGCGGAAAAGGTGGTAGAAAGGATAAAACGAAGCAAACAGTCAAATCATGGCACCTCTGGTCTGGAGGTTGGCCACGTCCTGAGTGCAGTCATGTCGGGTGAAATGCATGAACCGGCTTGTCTCACTGCTGGCGAGACTCTTCAAATGCCGTGCATGGAGTGAAGCTCCTCCCGGTTAAGGAAGTAAATGCGGAAAAGAAATAAAGGTTGCTGTGCGGAGCCGATGGGAAAAGGTGGTGGAAAGTGAAGTTTAACTGGTATGTCCAGTAGTATCGCTACGAGAGCTATACCACGGCACCTCTGCTCTAGAGGCCGCCCACGTCCGAAATACACCTACACTGGTGAAATATGCCTAAACCGGCACACACCAGGGGTGGAACTTGATGGCTAGACATGTCATGCCACCTCCGCTCTAGAGGTCGGTAACGCCTGATAAACACCCATACTGGTGAATTTTGCCTAAACCGGCTCATACCAGGGGTGAATCTTGAAGGCTATGCATGTCACAGTACCTCTGCTCTAGAGGTCGGTCCCGTCCCAAACACGCCCATACTGGGATAATGCCTAAACTGGCTCAACCCAGGGGTAGAAGTCACTAGTGGCGAGGATTCGTCCTCCTGGACAAAAGCTCCATCCTGGTCACAACTAGGAAGGGTAGCGGCCACGACCGCAAAATGCTGAAGTCGGAGACACTGGACCAGGGAAGTCTAGATAGGCAACCACCTCTCACCCGGCGGGGATGTTTGCGTATCCTAATCACGCTGAGGTTTTCCGGTGAGAAAGTCCAACCCTGGACTGGATGGGCAAACACCTCTCACCCGGCGGTGATACACGGGTATCTCAAAACACGTCGAGGTTTTCCGGTGAGAAAGTCCAACTCTGGCCTGGGTGGGCTACCACCTCTCACCCAGCGGGGATGCACTGATATCCTAAACACGTCGAGGTCTTCCGGTGAGAAAGTCCAACCCTAGACTAAATTGGTGCAATGAAAACCACAGTGTCACGCAATCCCGCTTCCGAGACCCACCAAGAATACAGGCTAAAGCACTGTGACACTCTGAATCTCTTGTGGTCCTTTCGTGGATCTCGTGTGGTCTATTTTGGACCACACAGGGGACCACGGGACCTAACGAGGACCACAGGCGTGAATTCAGTAGGTTCACAGTGCGGTTTTTGGTGGTAGAAGTGAACGAAGAAGAAGAAGAAGAGGGATAAGCATTCATTATGTAGAACAGATGTTAAAAAATAAAGGGATAAGCATTCATTATGTAGATGTTTAAAAAATAGGGGATAAGCATTCATTATGTAGATGTTTAAAAAATAGGGGATAAGCATTCATTATGTAGATGTTTAAAAAATAGGGGATAAGCATTCATTATGTAGAACAGATGTTTAAAAAATAGAGGGATAAGCATTCATTATGTAGATGTTTAAAAAATAGGGGATAAGCATTCATTATGTAGATGTTTAAAAAATAAAGGGATAAGCATTCATTATGTAGATGTTTAAAAAATAGGGGATAAGCATTCATTATGTAGATGTTTAAAAAATAGGGGATAAGCATTCATTATGTAGATGTTTAAAAAATAAAGGGATAAGCATTCATTATGTAGATGTTTAAAAAATAGGGGATAAGCATTCATTATGTAGATGTTTAAAAAATAGGGGATAAGCATTCATTATGTAGGACAGATGTTTAAAAAATAGAGGGATAAGCATTCATTATGTAGATGTTTAAAAAATAAAGGGATAAGCATTCATTATGTAGATGTTTAAAAAATAGGGGATAAGCATTCATTATGTAGATGTTTAAAAAATAAAGGGATAAGCATTCATTATGTAGATGTTTAAAAAATAGGGGATAAGCATTCATTATGTAGATGTTTAAAAAATAGGGGATAAGCATTCATTATGTAGATGTTTAAAAAATAGAGGGATAAGCATTCATTATGTAGATGTTTAAAAAATAGGGGATAAGCATTCATTATGTAGATGTTTAAAAAATAGGGGATAAGCATTCATTATGTAGGACAGATGTTTAAAAAATAGAGGGATAAGCATTCATTATATAGAACAGATAAGAAATAGATAAACATTCGTTATGTAGAACAGGTGTTAAAAAATAGATAAGCATTTATTGTGTAGAACAGATGTTAAAAAATAGATAAGCATTCATTGTGTAGAATAGATTGTAAAAAAAAAAATAGAGACATTGGCACTTATTATTTAGAACAAATGTTTTAAAAGATTGATAGGCATTCATCATGTAGAACTCATACCATTGATGCATGTTACATCCATCATGAAGGAACAGAGATGTTTGTATATCACCATGGTGAAGCATAGACTTTTCCTTATTTACCAGTAGTAGTGCTATTTGGAAACAAGAAATAACATAAGATCCTTATGAATGAAGTACAGAATGAAGTCTGGTGGTGGTAGTGGAGGGTCTTTGTTTTTGCAGCCTTCTGGGATGACATCAGTTTTTCTTGTGTAAAACCCAAGAAATCCGTGACTGCCTGGCATCACCATTTGCAGTTTGCAAGAACCATCATCATCGTCTTTATTCAAAAGAGTAAAACGTTTGGCCTTTATAGCATTCAGAACACTAATGAGATATTCCCCCAGTCTGTGATTATATCATATATATTATATGTCATTTTGTTGTTTCCTTCTTCCTCCAGTACCCAGTCACATGATAACAAACAGCTCAGTAGCAGGAACTACTTACTTTTAATATATAACTGGTCAAGACCCTCCTTGTCTGACTAACAGGTTCAAACTGCTGTCATGGTGGTGGAAGTTGTTGAGAAGGTTCGTTCATGGGTCCACTGCAGGTCTTCAAGCAGGGCACCATAATCCTCTCCTTTGATCTAAAACCTGGTCTTTAACTTGGTTATAATGTTGCCTGCGAAGAAGGAGAACTTGATATAAGTTTCTTTTACTCTTCCAGTACCAGCATTGCTTTCATATGTCTGCTACCTTTCAGGTTTGAGAAATACTGCAGCGCTGTTTATGACAAGTTAGTCAAAACTCAAGAAGGTTGGGTAAGTAGCCCATGATGAAAAATGTGCATGTGGCTTGCCATAATTTTAAGTGTGCTACTGTAGTGAGCAAAGAATGGTCTTTATTAATATCAGAGGAGGAATGTACATGCAGGCCTGCGAAACATTCTAACCTTCACCTCCAAATTTTTACAAAGAGGAAACAATGAAGCTTTCATACAGTAAAGTGATAGAACGCAGTGTTGTTTGGTTAGACCTAAAAATTAAAAAATGTATAGACAAAGCACTTTTAGATGTGAGAGAAAGGAAGATAAGAGAATTACCTGGGACTTGAACCACAGACTTTGGTAGGACAAGCAGCCATCTGTCCACTGGAGTACAGGGCACTGATAAATTTCCCATCTTGCACCCCTAGCAAGAGTGTTTGATAGTTAAGCCATCAGTGCTTGTCTGGTCACTATCTAACACCTTTTTTTTTTGTGGGTGCAAGATAGCAGAGTTGATTAATGTACTGTTTTCTCATGGCTAGATGGCTGCTAGTCCTACCAGTCCATGGTCATCATCATCAGGTGCCGTGCCGACTGGCGTTGGCTATTATGCTTCTCCAGAGTACACTTACCTTCGTGCAGGCCATCAGCTCAGTTGGTGATCTCCTCTCACACCATCCCGTCAGACTATCTAGTATCATTTCTCTTGATCTTCTTCCTTCTATTTTTCCTGTTGTTATATTTTCAATGCCCCCTCTTCTCATTGCTTGTCCTATGAAAGTACATTGTCTCTCTCTTATCTTTTTGACAAGATTTTTTTTTGTCTCTCCAGCTCTTCTCATACATTCTTCATTAGTTATTTTTGCTGTCCAGGGGATTTGCAACATTCTTCTAATAAACCACATTTCTGCTGTCCATGGTACTTTGATATTTTTTTCAAGGTTTAACCATATAACACTGTCTTGTGTTACTTTGGCTTTCATCACACAACATTCAATCCAACACAGTAATTCATCTCACAACATTCATTCTAACACAGTCATTCACATGATGAAGTCATCAGACTGATGACCTGTGGTTGATAAAGACCATATCCCTGTTTCAAGTGGTGCTGCTGGCCAACAGGCTGAGAGTTATTTGATTTTTCTGACAGTGGTGGAGCTAGCAGAGAGACCAGCTTCTTAGGCTGTTTTCCCCTCTTCCCCCCCCCCCCACCCCCACAACTAAGAAATTATGTCTTTCTCTCTCTCTCTCTTTCCTGGACCCTCGGATGAGTTTATGCCCTGGAGTTAGCAGGCCAAGGGTGGAATGTTGTTCTGTTTCCCAGGAAATGCAAGCTGATGCGGTGAAGATGTTGAGACACAGCATTGTTTTGGATGGGAGCAGGTTCCGGCAGCTATTTTTTTAAAGTGTTGAGTGGAGCTTAAAAAAAAAGGGGGGGGGGAGCGTGTGCAATACTTCTTTTAGTATGCTTCACTGCCCTGGGGACTGTGATGATCCTTGCTTTGTTTGCAAGGCCGGGCCTGCTGCTGAGTGTACCTAGAGAGAGCTGGGACAGGGTCTTGGTCAACTCTGGGTGGGTGGTTGCCAGATCAAGCAGCGTCTTCACTTCCAGAAGGTAGAACAGTAATCAGTTTGAACACTTTAAGAAGTCACCGTACAGTTTCACATATGCTTGTATACATATAATCTTATGTCCTAGGATATGCCGTTAGAAGTGTTTGAAATTGATTTATATGATAGCTCTTGAGTATTTGAAAACAGTTGTCAATTTTTTTTTTTTTTTTCTGTTTGAAATCAGAACATTATGGTTCTTTTATTTGCTGTGGAAGCCAGAGATTTACCCAGTGATGGAGTGCTGGACTGGAACAGGACACTGAACATTTTTTTGAACAAGATAAAACAGAGAGCTGAAAAAGACATTGGTGCTTGGTAAGTTGTTCCATTTTGTGATCTGTGCTAGAAAACTGTTTGAAAACCTCTGAAAGTCATGTATAAGTCTGTGGTATAAAGTGCTGAGGTCTGAAGTTGTAAAGAAAAGTATGAGGTCAGCAGTAGTAAAGATGGCTTGGGTATTTAGAGAGAATAAAGGAGGATGGTCAGTGGTAGTAAAGATGGCTTGGGAGAGAATAAAGGAAGATGGTCAGTGGTAGTAAAGATGGCTTGGAAGAGAAAGGAGGATGGCCAGAAGTAGTAAAGATGGCGTGGAATAAAGGAAGATGGTCAGTGGTGGTAAAGATAGCTTGGCTATTTAGAGAGGATAAAGGAGGATAGACAAAGAAATATGGCTTATACCTAAGTGATGAAAGGGGATAGGCCAAGAGGTGTACCTAGACAATGATGGCAAGACAACCTAGAAGAGTATATATGTACTCTTGGAACCAACAGTTGGCAAGAAAATATCAAGAACAGAGAGGGATGGAGATGTGTCTTGTCTGTGACAGCGGGCCTCAGTGGCTCGGAAAGCTGCTCAAAGCAGTTGTAGAGATTTGGAGATGACTGTCCCAGGACAAGTGTGAGTAGAGGAGTTTCTTTCTGTGTTTTGTTATTCAGAATGATTTGACGAGTAAGAAGAAACAGTTTCTGTCTCCTTATGATGATATGGGACAAGCAGTATGTGGTATATATCAGTGTAGACATTTCATTTAACCTTCAGAATCCTAGGATATTGTCTCAGCCACACAGTGAGCCTAGAGCATGCTGGGAAACTAGTGGCAGTATTGTGAGATCAGGCTGCAGCTCGTCAACCCTGACTGGCTGATCAGAGGCTCTGTTTTTGAAGTAGAGAATAAGCAGTTTTGTTACTTATTTAGTCACTAAAAAGTAACTTATCTGTACAGTCCTAGATAAGAGGCAAGTTTTCGTTTTAGTGAATTGTTCTTGTTCTGTCTCCCTGAAACTGCAAGTAAATGTTCTTTGCAGCTGATGCGGTGAAGGTGTTGAAGCACAGCATCATATTGAATGAGGAGGGGGGTTATAGTAGTGGATTTATTTCAGTCTCTGAATGGATCTTGGGGGGGGGGGGGGCACATTGCTTCTTTAGCTGACTCCGCTGCCATGGGAGCTTTAGTGATCCCTGCCCATTAGAAAGGATAAGCCTGTTACTGGGGTGTACCTGTGGAGAGGTGGGACAGAGTCTTGGTCAGCTATGGTTTTGCCAACCTTGATGCAAGCATGTCAGCTGTTTGGATTTCAAGAAATCTTACATCCTTCCCGTGCCGTTAAACGTCACATAGGGCTCGCATAGTTGTTTGCCAAGTTTTCCTGTTTTTAGTGAGTTTTTCAACTTCATCAAGGGATGTTAAGCTCACTAAACTGGCTTCTCTTAACAATGTCCTCCCTAGAGTTTCATGTGGTCGACCTCTTTTTCTTTAGCCTGTTGCGCTCCACTTGATAGCTTCTTTTGGTATTCTCTGATTGTTTCTTCTCATCACATGGCCTACATATGTCCATCTTCTTTTTCTGATCACCCATGAGACAGGTTGTTGTTTTGCTCATCTGTCTTATCTCTGTGTTGTTTTTAAATTCATTCCACTTTATACCAAGTATTTTCCTTAGGCATTTGAGTTGGGTAATCTTAATTTGGTTTTTGGGCTTGTAACTTTTGAATGCCGTATGTTCTCAAGATTTTTGAAGGTCAGTACTGCTTTTGCAATTCTAATTTCCTTCCTGGTGTCACCATCCTGGTCTATGTAGCTGCCAAGGTATGCAGTTGGTTTACTTCATCAACAGGTGTTCTTTCTATGTATATTTTTCCTTCTTGATTAATGAGAAATTTCATAATTTTGTCTTTGTTAATTTCAGGAGCTATTTTGCTAGCCAAGGGAATCTGTTTTTTTTCCTGCATCGATTTCACATTGTCACTGATAAGAGTTATGTCTTCTGCAAAATCAAGATTTTCTATTTGGGTCCCATGTACCCAGTCAGTGCCTGTTTTACAAGTACAGCATCTTTTCATTGTAAAGTCTATGGCAGTTTCAAAAAGCAGTGGAGATAATTTACATCCTTGTTTCACACCTGTTTCAATCTGAAATAATTCTCTCCTTCCTTCTTCTGTCTTGACTGCACAAACACATCTGTTGTAGAGATCTCTAATTATGTTGACAATTTTAGATGGTATTCTATATAGTCTTAAAATTCTCCACAATGAATCTCTGTGTATGCTGTCAAATGCCTTTTTAAAGTCTATGAAGTTCAGGATTAATGGTTTCTGCTTTTCAATATGTTCTTCAAGTATTATTCTTAGAGTAAAGATCTGGTCGAGGCAGCCTCTCCCTTTTTGAAATCCTGCATGTTCTTCTCTCATTGCAGTATCTACTACGTCCTTAATTCTATTCAGAATCAATTTACAAAACACCTTTGACACAACTGATAGTAAGGTTATACCTCTCCAGTTATTGCAGTCACTGAGGTTGCCTTTTTTCTGTATTTTAACAATGATTCCTTGTTTCCATTTAGAAGGGACCTTTTCTTCTTTCCAAATTTTATTAATCATTCTCCATAGTTGGCTCATGTTGTCACTGTTAATAGCCTTTAAAATTTTGACCGTTATTTCATCTTCACCTGCAGCTTCGTTGTTAGCCATTAGATTCACTGCTGTTTCTGTTTCATTCAGTGTAACTTCATCTAAGTTGACATTTAGTTGTGGAACTGGTAAATCGGTTTCAAGATTTATTAATTCATTTGGGTGTGGTCGATTATACTATTTCAAGAAATAGGATAAGAATATTCATCCCACTTTCATAGGAAATCAGGTTCAAAGGGTTATTGCAGCAAAAAAAAAAAAAATTGCATATGAATCATATTTTCATTTTTGGGTAATAATCTGATAGTTTGGGAACCATTGTGCCAGTTTTAGTGCAGCATAGATCATCCCTGTAGTCTGTCTTGTCGTGAACACAGAGCAAGGTTTCTCAAACTTCTTATGCAACCTCCCCCCAACACACACACACATACACACTGGAAATTCAGTGCAGCTTCTTAGAGGTCCATAGATCTCCTGTCACAAAACCCTCCTTAGGAAGGATCTAAAAATAAGAACAGTTTTGTTACAGTTTTTCCCCTGCACTCAGGTCTTGGCTGATGAGATTTCACACACAGAGTAAATCAGGCTGAAGAGTTGTGTTACTGTTTCTAGATATACCAGGCAGAAAATTTCACAGTGTAAATCAGGCTGAAGAGTTGTGTTACTGTTTCTAGATATACCAGGCAGAAAATTTCACAGTGTAAATCAGGGTGAAAAGTTGTGTTACTGTTTCTAGATATACCAGGCAGAAAATTTCAGTGTAAATCAGGGTGAAAAGTTGTGTTACTGTTTCTAGATATACCAGGAAGAAAATTTCACAGTGTAAATCAGGCAGAGGAGTCGTGTTACTGTTTCTGGATATACTAGGAAGAAAATTTCACACAGTATAATTAGAATTGTGTTACTGTTTCTAAATATACCAGGCAGAAGATTTCACACAGTATAATTAGAATTCTGTTACTGTTTCAGATATCTCTGTGTGTCTTGTAGCATCTGCATGCTGCGGGGATGTGAAGTTTTCACCTTCACATTTCTAGGCCACCACAGCATTTGAGATAGGGATGCTAGCACCTGCCCTCGCTGCCTTTGTTTTCCTGGGAAAACCCCAGGTTGCCAAGTTTTTTTAGGCTGGGTTGACCTCAGAGCTGGTCTGTGTGAAAAAAATTCCACCCGCATATGAACCACAGACCTTCTGATCTGCAGACAAGTGCACTAGCTACTATGCTGGACTGGCACTGTTTGAGAAGCACCAGATAAAACTTCATAGCAGATTAGGAAAGTCAAAAAAAGTTGGATGAAGTGATTGACAATTTTTTGGCTACAGATATTGTTTTTTTTAACTTTCCTCAGGATTGAAAAAGATCAAATATAACCACTGAAAAAAAGTTGTTACTGTACAACGAATGTTGTTTCATAGCGTTCGTGTACAATTTTATGGAAAAGTAATTTTCAGTGAAGCTAATGGTGTACTACGTGTTTGTTGATTGCAGTCTTCTCTGGGATGTTCATGTTGGTGCACTGGTCAAGGCTTCATGTGCTAGTGAAGAGTTTTTTATCACATACTTACATGCTCTTTTGTGCTGGGGGGACTCATTCTTTCCTGAGATTGACAACCGGGGTTTGATTTTGTGGAGGTAAGTTGTGTCAGATACTAACAGAGTAGATTTCACTTGCACTGCATCAGGTGTTGGCTATCTCCAAAAAAAAAAAACACAAAAATACCAAAGAATTTGAGGTGTAAATAGTTTATATGTTGTTTGGAAAGTGGCTTCATTGTAGTTAGGGTATTCCCATATCTGCCAAACCCCACACCTTAGGTTACCACCTCAAAATAGGTGTCGTAGGCAGCAGCATTGATGCTCCCAGTGGCTGTGCCAGTTTCCATTGTAGATTTCCTCAAATGTTGTCCTGGCAGCAGCTGTCTGGCCTACTGTTGCGATTTCCAACTGCAAGTGATTTGAATGTTTGGTCCCACTACCTAGAGACCAGGGAAATTCATAGATGGAGGATTCGTGAGGAAAAAATTCCCTACCACTTCTGGTGGGATTTGAACCTGCAGCCCAAGCCAAACTTCTAACCCTGATACCACTCAGCCCCCAGTTCATATAGATTTGTACACGGAGTCTGGCTGCAGGAATTGGAGAGTTGTCCATCAGACACAGAGTAGCAATAAACTTACATCATTCAGTCAAGGCATTGTTGCAGGAAAAAGGATGCTTCATGTGCAGCTTGTGGGCAGTTGAAATCTTCCATGACACAGTGAAGGAACATGGAAACTGTGGTTTTAGTGTTCTCTTTAGCTTGAAAACCATGATTAACTTAAAAAAAATAACAGAAGAGAAAGCACTTTAGATGTGAGAGGAAGAAAAATAGAAAGAGAATAAACAAGGACTCAAAGAGAACATAGCAAAGCATGTAGGCTGATCCAAACAGAGTGAGATAAATAATAAATGTTACCAGTTCCAAGGGAAACATTTACTGTTTACACGAAACCTAACCCATGTAAATAGCAAGTCCTTATTGTAAACACAGGAAATAGTGAAAGTTGGTTTATGAGTTAGAGAAAAAAGTGAAATAAAGTGCAGAGATTACCAGAGTAAGAATGGCTCCATAATATTTTCTCATGAATCAAATATTGCAGTTTCTTTTGTGTGTATGACTCTATTTTATTTTCTAATTCAGTTTGTTTTATTTCCCAATTCAGTGGTTTTTTTTAGTTAATGTTGAGTTTAAATGTTTCTATTTTTGGTTTAAATGTTTATGTATTCTATGGGTTTAAATGCTTCTGGACTGCGTTAAAATGTTTCTGTGTTAAGTATTTTTTGCATTCACCTTAAATGTTTCTGTATTCAGTATAAATGTTTCTGTATTGTGTTTAAATGTTTCTTATCTGAGTTGAAATGGTTCTGTATTGAGTTTAAATGTTTCTGTATTAAGTTTAAATAAGTACCCAGGAATGTTTTTCTCATTTACAGTTATTTTGTAGAGAGATCACACAGGGAGTGATGCTTGTTGCTTTTATTGCAGGTCAGAAAGTGGCCATATGTCACAAGCAATCAGTCTCCACCTCCAAAGTCTTCTGGAATCTGTATCATTAGTACCCCAGGACAGAAAGACCAGGGTGCTGGGAGAGATGACCGATCGAGTGAAAGGCACAGGTTTTACTGTCTGGCGAGAGATTGTTCAGTACCTTTTGAAAGTCCTGAAATGAGGTCGTGTCTGTGCATAGATGTGGATTGTTGTGTTACATACATATGTGGGACACACATATAAAACACAAAAGGAGCATTACAGTCTGAGTTATGCCGGAGTCGATGGAAACGACAAGGCAAGACTAACAGCAAAAGTGTGTAATGAGACAGCTCCCCAGGACCAGCAATAGAACTAGCCCCTCTTTAAGATTATGTATAAAGTCACAGTCTTGTTGAATACCACAGACAGTTTTGAAAGCTCAGATGCTCAGAAAGAACAACGTATATTTTTCGTAATTAGTGTTGCTTTCCAGGTTTTTTTTTTATTTTAAAAAGATTGTGTTCTGTTGGAGATGCCAGTTCTTTGTGTTAAAGACTTTCTTGGATTGGAAAAACTAATTATTTTTTGTACCAAAGACGGCAGTTTGTTTATTACAGAGCTACTGATTGTTTTGTTTTGGAGGTATCGGCTCTTTGATCAGCAGACAGCCATTTGCTTTGTTGTGGAGAGATCAGTTGTTTCGTGTTGGACTTTTAATTGTGCTTACATTACATGCTTCTTCTGAGAGTTATTGTTATTCATTTGATCTCCCTCACATCAAGAGGATGGCCAGTTCGGGAGAGGAGTGGGGGGGGGGGGAAGTGGTTGTCATTCCAAACTGAATGGTATAGCACACATTACCCACAAGGAGGGGGGGGGAGTGGTTGTCATTCCAAACTGAATGGTATAGCACACATTACCCACAAGGAGGGGGGGGAGTGGTCATTCCAAACTGAATGGTATAGCACACATTACCCACAAGGAGGGGGGGGGAGTGGTTGTCATTCCAAACTGAATGGTATAGCACACATTACCCACAACCAGTGTGTGACAGCTTCATCTCCAGGCGTACACTTCGGCAGAGTACTTATAGGAGCACCCCCACCACTTCTGCAGGGATGGCACTCTCTGATTAAGATTTGATCTCCCTGGAAGTGTGAATTATTTTTCTATGCAGATGATGCTGTGATGATGTTGAGGCACTGACATTGTATCAGAAAGGGAACTGTGTATGGTGGGTTGCTTGTGAGAAGGGCACAGATTCTTCAACTGTGTGACTTACTTTCATTATGGAATGCAAACTTAATGAGAGAGATATAAGCATGTTAGAAAAAATATATATCCATGTAATAATTGAATTATTATATAATTAATAATTGGCGAACTACTTTGCGAGCCCTATGTGACGTTTAACGGCACAGGAAGGATATAAGAATAATATAAGAAGAATAATTGTATATATGAAACAGTGAAAATAACAGTTGTTTGATAAGCTCTTCTTCCTGTTTTCTTGTACTGTCATCCCGGAACTGTGAGCTTGATGTTCTTTGTAGCCTCTGTGGTGAAGGTGTTGACTCACAGCATCATGCCAGATTGGAAATGGCTTTTTTTGTTCTCAGGGTGGAGCTGAAACAAGAAAAGGATGTGCAGTACTTCTTTAGAAGACTCCACAACTACTGAAACTATGGCCGTTCCTACCCTGTTATCCAGGCTAGGCCTGTTATTGGGGGTACTGAGTGAGTTACATGTGACCAAAGGCAGTGGATGCAAATGGCAACTAAATACTAGACTATGGTTCACAACCCTAATGCTAGCATGTTAGCTATTGTTCACAGCTCTAATGCTAGCATGTCAGCTATTGTTCACAACCCTAATGCTAGCATGTCAGCTATGGTTCACAACCCTGATGCTAGCATGTCAGCTATTGTTCACAACCCTGATGCTAGCATGTCAGCTATTGTTCACAACCCTGATGCTAGCATGTCAGCTATGGTTTACCAACCCTGATACTAGCATGTCAGCCATGGTTTACCAACCCTGATGCTAGCATATCAATTAAGGGTCACCAACCCTGATGCTAGCATGTCAGCTATGGATTCACTGACTGCCAAAGTATTAGTGTTTTTACCCTTGTCATGCTCATTTTTTTGAGTGCTTGCTTTATGCTTAAACTTTCAGATTTATTGCCTGGTAATTAAATATTTACTGGGACTGAGTCAGTGAGACATAAGTACAAGTATATTCTCATTTTGTATGTGGTAATGTTTATTTAGCACGTGAACATAGCAACGTATTAAAAACTTTACTACTTAAACCAGGGGTCAGTAAATTGCTGCCTTAAGGTCTGATGTAATGTATAAAGTCTGAGTCTGTGATATATTTCTTGTAACATCATAATGTAATAGTATAGTGTTGTTTTGATAAGTTTAATTACAGTCAAAGGGGTGTAAATCGAATTTATAGTGGGGTTGTCAGAGTTACATCCTTGTTTAATTGCTATCTGTTCACGTAATTTTCTAAAAATAAAATGCTCATGGAAAGATTTTAGTTAAGAAACGCGTGGAATATTCAGGTAGTCAGACTCTGTTGACACAAAAGTATGATTAAAGTCAGTCTGGGGGAAATTTTGGGTGACTTGTTTGTGTAAGTCAAGAAAAAGTTGTAAAACATTGCATGAGAATTGAGTGTCTCGTGGGCAGAAGTTTTTGAGAAGTGAGAAATGTTTGATAACAGGTCAGTGTAGAGATAGCCTTCAAGTGAGAAGGTAGTAGTAGTAGTAGTTTTTGTTGTCTTGGCTACATGAGTAGTAGCTGTGTCAGCAAGTTTGTATGATGGGCTAGATATATTTGTAACGTTTTCCCCTGGGACAAAGTTTTGTGTAATTGATGTGTAGCAGGGCTATATGTTTTGAAATGGGTGTATCATCATTCTGTGTAATGTCCTTCCACTGGAATACTGTAAATTGTGAGTATGGACATTTTTGTATATTATCTTTGTAAGGGTTTTCTTCCAACAGCAAACCAGTTCTTGCCGGAAGTCTTTTTTATGTTATCATGTCACCTGCCGTGTGGTAGCAGTCTAGCTCATCACCATCTACTCATCCGCATCTTCTCATCAATAAATTTTAAGTGAATTTGTTGATCGGCAGTTGTCTGTTGACCACTATATTCATCAACAGTTTTGTCTGAGAGAATCTGCTGTGATGTTCCAGTTGTTGATATTGTTTGGTGTCGGAATGCCTGGGTTGAGCGTTTATTCAACATATAACTAATACGCAAAGTAAAGTTCCAAGGAAACAAGTAGTCTAATTGACACTAAACAAAACTAAAATCCTGCAGTGGCTCTCAACCACAGTTCATTAAGGCAGCTGTAACAGAATTCCTTAATTCTGGAATTCTGTTCTTTTATTTAATGTTAACAAGTGTTAACCAGGGATTCATTTGGTAGATTGACGTAGTGGTTAGTGCCCTTAGTTTTTTTTTTAAAGTACAGGTCAACTATAGGTCAGGTTTGACATGTTAAGGCCATTTCTTGTCATGTTCAGGCAGGGGATTTTTTACAGTTGACTAAAGTTATTTAGGACATGTTTGTTTAATTCTTTATTTTTAGTTACAGAAAAGCTTAAAATAGGATTGTTGTTTTTGGTTTATTGTCCAAGGTCATAAACAGACAATTTTTGCACGGATTGAGATGTTAGGCAGAAATGTTTTAATCACGATTTTTATCTTCCACGAGATAGAATCTTAGGGAATATATAAGAATAGGAATTGTAGTTCATATTTAAGGACCAAACTCTTAGTAGGATTATGATAAGGATTAGATTGATTAGTAGTTTGAGATTCATTATGATTGCAAATTCATTATATAGAGGTTGACTGAAAAGGATGTTTCAGATAGGATGCTAGGATGTGATCTGTTAGTTTTTTTTTTTTCCTCATGGATCCAATGTGTAAATTTTTGATGCAGCTATGAGTTGTTAGAAATAGTTTGTAACTGAAGAAATGTGAATTAGCTCTATTGAGATTTTTGAGGCCTTTAATTCTGATATTTTTGGTGATGTGAAGTTGTATGTAAGGATCCATGGAATTTTCAGTGAGTTAGTAAGTTGGTTCTTATTCCATCATGTTGAATGCCTGTTTTTCCTAGCTGAGAGTGATTGTTGCCCACTCCCTCCCTGTATGGCGAACTAGTTCTTGCCGAGGAGAGGAGTTGGATTATTCATCTGTTTTGCTCAATTTATTGCTACATCCTTACTTATTCACCACTCAGTTTTCCCATAATAAATATGTGTAATTGCTATTATCAGTTTGAGTGTTAGTGGTTCTCAAACTGTTGAGATGTGTTCATTCTCAGTTACACATTAAAATTCTTCAGATGTAATCAGTAGATAAAGGAAGAAAAAGTAGTTCAGGTTATCACCAGGGTTACAGCTTTACACAATTGCAAAGTACTTTAATTAGTGCCGTGTCTTGGCACATACCATACTATACCATTCTGTTTTACAGCCACCCTCTCTCTTGTTCTGGATGTTCAGATATAGATATACATCTTCAGTAAAACAGAAAGTAGAATGTTACATTGTTATTGACATTCTGAAAATGAAACATAAAATTTCATTGTGAATGAAGCTGATTAAGTATTTACACTCAAATTTGACATTAGGTAATTTTAACTATAAACCCTTTGTTTTTGGTGTGATATCTGTGGAGTAGAGATTATATAACTCCATTTGAAATGAAGTGTTGTGGAAGAGCACTTAGAATGTCATGGATAGAAAGAAAATCAAATATGTATTGATGGGATTAGGTGTCATAGGAAACTGGCTTGTAAACATCAAAGTTGGAAAGATGAGATATTTCAGCCACATCAAGAGACATGATGACTTGGAGAGGTTGACAGCAGAAGGCATGGTGCCCAGCAAAAGGGGAAAACAGCGACCTCGCCGCAGGTGGACTCATGACATCACGGAAAGTTTGAATGTGCCACTGCAAGACGCTGGTCAACTTGTGCAAGACCGTATTGCATTCATGGAGGCTGTGAGAGGGATAACGTTCTGGAGCTGGAGAGGACATGTCACATGATGACAATGACAATCTGTGGAGTTGCAGCCAGCATGATGATGATGTCAAAACACAGGAGTAATGTCAGATGGGTTATAGATTATGTTGACTTGCTTCAAGACTGTGTGGAGCCAAGATATAAGCTTTTTAGTGCAGTCCAATAACAAATACATTAACCCATTATCCAGATATAAGCTTCTTAGTGCAGTCCAATAACAAATACATTAACCTATGATCCAGATATAAGCTTCTTAGTGCAGTCCAATAACAAATAATACATTAACCCATTATCCATGATATAAGCTTCTTAGTGCAGTCCAATAACAAATACATTAACCCATTTTCCAAGCAGTAAGCTTCTTAGTGCAGTCCAATAGCAAATACATTAACCCATTATCCAAAATATGAGAAGTCACTAAGTAACTCGCAAACTGAAATATTTTATCAGTGGCAGTTATCAGGTAGTATTTAAATATATCCTTAGATGGTATCATCATCCAACTTTATAATAGTTGTATGTAGGGGGCGCTGGGAGTTAACGTGTGCATGCGAAAAGCAATAACAAATTGGCTACCCAACTGTTAGTGTGTACCAAAGAAGAACAGAGAAGTGTAGTGCGATTTTTTGTGGGCTAAAGGACATTCATAAGGAAATGATTACAGTTTATGCTGAAAAGTGTTTATCACTTAAAGTGGTCTATAACTGGGTAAAAGAATTTTCTCAAGGAAGCACCGAAATTGTTGACAAAGTCCAACTTGGCCGTCCTGTTTAGATTGCAGCAGAAGTGACTGTGCAGCGTGTGATTATCAAGGAGTAGTGTTAACCAAGTTCCAGAAGTATGGTGACAGTGTGAATTCTATACTGTACTGTGAAGTTCTGTCACTGCTACGGGATGCAATTCGAAGAAAATGTCCTGGTCTGCTGACTAGAGGTGTGCTTCTTCATGACAATGCCAGACCACATACGGCTCGGTTAACCCAAGAGAAAATTAGGCAGTTGGGTTGGGAAGTTCTTGAACATCCGCCCTGTAGTCCTGATTTAGCTCTAAGTGATTTTCACTTGTTTGGTCCATTGAAAAACCACCTTGGTGGGAGAAGATTCTCGAGTGACGAAGAGGTGGAAACAGAAGTAAAAAAAAATGGTTCAGAAATTGGACTCCTGATTTTTACGCCATGGTATTGCGTCACTGATTACACGATGGGACAAATGTATCAATGTTGGTGGCGATTATGTTGAGAAATAGGGGAATAATGTAGGTTCAAAAATTTTTCAAATTACTGTCACCTTTAGTTTTTTTGTAACAGGCATTTGCAAGTTATTTAGTGACTTCCCCTCATATAAGCTTCTTAGTGCAGTTCAGTAACAAATACATTAACCCATTATCCAAGATATAAGCTTCTTAGTGCAGTCCAATAACAAATACATTAACCCATTATCCAAGTTAAAAAAAAAAAAAAAGCACATTGGGCTGTTGCTGGAAAACACCTAAAGGATGTGGGATTGAACCAGAACTGGCTTCTGACCACAGTAATTGGGGAATCATATTAGCACACTCAACATTGCCATAAACAATTGCACTCCAGACTGGTATAAATTTTGTCAAGAATGATTTCTGTGACTGACTCCTCCAACAATAATAATATTGCTGCTCTTGCAGTTCTCTCTCTCTCTTTCTTCTTTCCCACTTTCTTCTTTCTCTCTTTCTTTTTTCTCTCTCTTTCTTTCTCTCTCTTTCTTTCTCTCTCTCTCTCTCTCTCTCTCTCTCTAATATTGTCAAGTTGTGAACTCTTATTCTTGATAACTGAAGACATTAGTGTTTTTTACTATCACAGTACTGGAGGAGATGTTCTTTAATCAACACGCCGCACATGACAGTTTCACAAAACTTTACCACTTCACTAAATCAGAGCAAGTCCAATGAAACGTTCACTGAATTCATTTAGTCTGACAAATGATATTCAAGATGTATCATCAACAACATCACTTGGATTGAACCATTTAATCATTTGTTCACAATGTCAAACTCTGTCATATTCTACATGCAGCATTTCTCATTTTCTCAAATTCACATGTGATATGAGAACATTTCCTATCTCAGTATTATATCACATCTGCAACACATGGTCAACTAGTTTCTCGTATAAAAGCACTGTACTCGACGTTTCAGAAGTGTCAATTCTTAATCGCTTGAATCACTTGAAAACCATCTTCCGTCTAACACTACTTCTGATTTTATATCGTCTCATCCTCTTTCTTCCCTTGTCTGTCTTCTGTCTGTCTACTTGCTGGACGGATGGTGTTCTAACGATCTCCCTTTTCTATCTCCTCTCTTTTCTACTTCTGTACTTCTTGGTTCTAGATTGTCTGTTCTTCCGTCTTCAGGCTCCCTCCTTTGTCTCCTCTCCTCTACTTCCGTACTTCTTGGTTCTCTCCTCTATTTCCGTATTTCTTCATTCTAGATTGTCTGTTCTGCGTTCTTCGGGCTTCCTCCTAGGTCTCTTCTCTACTTCTTCTTCTTGGTTCGTTCTTGGTTTTTCCCGGTCTCTCTGCTCGCATTTTTATCTTAAAGTCCACTCTGAATCTGTTGTGGTCCTTTCGTGGATCTCGTGTGGTCTATTTTGGACCACACAGGGGACCACGGGACCTAACGAGGACCACAGGCATGAATTCAGTAGGTTCACAGTGCGGTTTTTGGTGGTAGAAGTGAACGAAGAAGAAGAAGAAGATCTTAAAGTCCAGCTTGAAGGATTAACCAATAAGTATTTTGGCTCCACCCTTCAGATGTCCACTGGTTCCCATGACCGTTCTGATTGTCCATCATTCAAACTGCCCTGTGACTTATCTCTCGTAAGTCAATTGTCTAATAGGCCACGCCTCTAAATATTTAATTGGTCAGCTGGCCGAGTTGGTCACTCCTTTTTTTAAAAACTGTGTGCAATCGCGTCCTAATGCATGTCAGTTTCATCTATACAATTGTTATTTACCTACGTCATTATCTTGCTCTTTCATGTCGGAGGTTTTATTGTGTCCTGGCTTTTTATTGTGTCTGTTTCTTCTGTTCATCTTTTCTATTGTTCACACATGTCAACGTCCAGTCAGCGCTTTGTTAACACAAAAATCAAACATCAACTTTAACTAACTATTATGTGTGTTCTGAGATACCAAAGTCACAATGACATTCGTTTGTATGTGAGATTTTAAGATGATACAGGTGGCCCAGGAGTCTGCAGTGTCCTGTTCTTGGACAGAAAATTGTAGTTTTGCTGGTATTTCTATACTTGAGGGTCTATTCTCAAATTCGGGCTTGCGTTACTGGTTATGTAGAGTACTAGAGATGTGTTGAGCGTTTTAATTTAATAAGAAATGTGTGTGCATGGGGGAGGGGGAAGAAGGGAAGATTTTATAGCTAGATTGAGGAGTTCACGATCTAAAAGTTTGGGAAGCGCTGGAAGTGGGCTTATACAGTGCATTCGGAAAATAACTGTGCACTAACTCAGTATCAATTCCGGTATTGTAGTGATATCTCAATGACTGCGGGATCTAGCCATGTAGCATACGTTAGTGTGTTGAAGTCTGTTTTGTGTAACATTCATTGTATTCAGTCTGTCTTTGTGTATTCAGTTGAAGCAGCGAGGCAGTTGTAGAAACCATGATGACCAAATTGTTTAAATCTGTTTATTCACTATGGTTCCTTAAAACTTCTGAACGAGATTTTTGGAGATTGCCATCTCTAAAAACTTATGGCTCCTTGCTCAGCAGATCTAAATCCACCAGACTTTTATCTGTGGGTAGCAGCTAAGTCTGAAGTTTATTGAAATCGCCCCTGCACACAGAATTAATTAAAAACTGCAATAACTGCCTATATAAGAAACATTTCACCAGTAGAACTAAGAAAAATGTTTGCGAATAAAGTTAAACATGTTCAAGCTTGCATAGACGCACAAGGACATCACTTTCAACATTTGTTTTAAGGTACATGTCTGATTAGCTTATAATACGTAACATTTTTTAATCACCATGCTTAATCAGTGACTCCAACCACGGCAGGTAGATGTGGTTAGATACCGCAGACATTAAGATATCACTACGATACCGGAATCGATACTGGGTTAGTGGACAGTTATTTATGGAACACCCTGTACTTGTTACATTGGACTAAAACATCTATTTTCTGCTGTCATTGCTGAACATTTGTTGACAATAGGCATTAAAAAAGCAAATTAAAACGCACAAAGCAAGCCAATAATTTCAGAAAAGCAAACTCAGACAAGGAAGCAAAGTGATGGGAAAAAAGCTCTTTTCCCAATAAAATGATGTCTAGCTTTAAACTGTCACTTAAAGGGTAGTAAAAGAAGATATTGTATATTTTAATTGTTGTTGAATGTCACTTTTGCCAGTCTCCAATGCTTACATAAGAAATAAGAAATGTTCTGAACTGAATTTAGCATGAAAATGAGTTTTAAGTGAATATAAGGCAGCTGACACATACATTTTGCTTCTGCACAATTTTGATAACTCCTCAATAAAACATGGTTAACTGCATCAGAACTGACTTTAATATTGTATATTGTTTTTTTTTTATCTTTTTATAACTTTACTAAAATGTGCTTTTTAAAAAAAAAAAATCACCTGTTCATGATATTACTATGATTTATCTCTTAAAATACTGACACTTATCTGAAATTTTCTAGGGACAAACCGTACAAGTTTCGCAGTAACAACAAAACCAAGCATTATTTTTTTTATCAGACATCATTTATTAAATTAGACCCGCAACTACATATTTGTTAAAAAAAAAGGTAAAATTCCTGTTTCCACACAAAACATCTCCATGAAATAACTTCTCTAAACATGTCACTTTTCAAGTGGGAAATTATTCAAGTGTTTACACAAATAAATGCAAGTGAACAATGAAACTGATGTTCTAATTTTTTTTTTAAACATAGTTCTTGGGAAATAATGGAAAAAAATGGGACTTCCAACACATTTGATACAGTTAATGTCACTGCTGTATCTAGACCAGCAAGGCAGCAGTAAGAATAAATGGTGAAACAAACAACTTGGTTTGACATAAGAACAAGGGGTCCATCAGGGGTGCATATTGTCACATTACTTAACTTATATACTGAAAATACAATGTATACTGAATATAATGTATACTGTATATATATAATGTATAATAATATATATATATATATAATGTATAATGTATACTGAAAATATAACAAATCAGATGTTAGAGAAGATGTAGACAAAGAACATTACGATGCCATAACAATTGGAGGTTATGAAATACCAGAGGTTAGATATGCTGATGACACAGTGTTACTGCCCACAACACAGAAATGAATGGAAAAACTAATTATGTCAGTCTGTAAGAACAGCAAAGAGCAAAACATCTATCTTAATGTGAAGAAAACTAAATTGATGACAACTAACAAAACAAATAAGGCAGTTGAAATATGCATCAATGAGGAAAAACTGGAAGAGGTAGAGAGTTTTGAATATCTTGGATCATTACTGACTAATAATGTAGATACAATGAGGGAAATTAAAAGGACATCTATCACTCTTCAGAAAGTAAAACAACTAAAGAATCTGTGGAGAGGAACAGACAGAACTACAAAAATAAGATTTTTAAGGGCATTGCATCTTTCCCATTGCAACATATGCCTGTGAGACGTGGACACTTAACAAAACAGCTGAGAAACACATAAATGCCTTTGAATGTAAATGCTGCAGAAGAGTTCTTCAAATATGAACCCAAAAAAATAACAAATATATCCACAATACAAGAACTTAATATTGAATAAGGTTGGCTAGTAAGGAAGATTAAAGAGAGAAAACTTATTTTGAACATATTCAACACCATGAGAATTTAGAGAAGAGAGTCTTGGAAGGGTACATAATGGGAAAAAGAAAGAGAGGAAGACCAAGGCGAAGATGGCTACAAAACATTGTTGATAATCTGCAAATGGATGCATCAGCAGCAGGGCATCTTGCTTACAACTGAGAGGCTTACAAGAGAGCTGTTAGGGAGGTAAAGTTCCATAAAGGACATGCAAACGACTGACTGAAACAGGGATTCTGCAAATAGAGTATATATATATATATATGAAAGAAAAGTTAGCAAGCAATAATAAAAAGTTTTAAACAAGGCATACATAATGGCACTGTCAATGACTACTGAAACATGGCATAAACTCAGCTTGGCACCTCTGTAAGATAAACAATTTCTACATATTTTATGCTACTGAATCACTAAAAAATATTTTATAGCATTTTTTTTTTTTACTTTTGATTCTATAGAAATTAAAATTGTATCAAGTGTTCCAGGCATATAAAATTTTATAATGACTCGTGGTGCAGGTAACAGATGAATTCAGAGTGAGACAATTTCTGGGCTCAAACCCAATTTCTGATACCCAAGATGGTGTAGGTAAAAACTGACCAAATGGTTCTTGACCAAATGATTGTTTCCAAAGATGACCTGGCCAAGTGTTGCCATATGAGAAAATACTGAAGTTTTTAGCCTCTTAATTTTGGTTTGGTTAAGAAAATGTAATAAACAACATTAAATATTTGTAGTCATCTTACATGGCGAACTACCACGCAAGCCATATGTGACATTTAATGGCATGGGAAGGATGTAAGATGTAAATATGTCATCTTACATGGCGAACTACCACGCAAGCCATGTGTGACATTTAATGGCATGGGAAGGATGTAAGATGTAAATATGTCATCTTACATGGCGAACTACCACGCAAGCCATGTGTGACATTTAATGGCATGGGAAGGATGTAAGATGTAAATAGGTCATCTTACAAAGGTGCACTGTGCATGCTAGCAAGTGTTCAGAACACAAAGTGCCTGATAATACTCATAATGTGACTATGAGAGGGTAAGAGAGAGATAGCAAACTTTAAAGTGTGAAGAACTGGGTATTCTGCATTTCATTTTTAAACTTTCATTCTCATGTATTTATTCAAAATTAATTTAGAGTTAGTATTATAGGGCAGCAAAAATGCAGATGAAGCCACTGACAGCAATTATTGAGGAAAGACGCTGGCGATGGTTGGGACATGTGCTCCGAATGACTGACAACTCACTACCAAAAATAGCACTAAGATGGACACCACAGGGGAACAGAAGTAAGGGTAGACCAAAAGAGACATGGAGAAAAACAACAGAGAGGATGTTGAGCAATAGAGGGCTCACCTGGGCAAGAGCAGAAAAAAAGGCGAAGGACAGGCATTTGTGGAAAACCCTTGCAGAAGCCCCATGTGCCCTGGGCACTTAAGGTTCAGAGAGAGATTATAGGGCAGGAGAGTTTGGGGGGGTAGGGAGAGGGGAAAGAGAAAATAAAATGGAAGGAGAAAGAGAGAAGGAAGAAGAGAGAAAGAAAGAGAGTGACAGGAAAGGGAAAGAAGGTGTGAAAAAAAAAAGAGGAAACAAGGTTGGTGGGGGGGGGGGGGAGAGAGAAAGAGAGGGAAGGAGAGAGAAAGAAAGAAAGAAAGAAAAAGACAGGAAGGAAATAATTAAAAACAGACACCCAAAACAATTAAGACATATTAAGAGACATAATATAATATATACGGAATATAATATACACTGGAGAGAACACAAGTTTTTGCTCTAACACCACAACATGGTATCCAGTTCTATCAAGACCATCCCTACTTGAATTCTCTGACACACATTGTGCTCTTTCCGTGCCTCAGGAAAAAACGCGGACGTTCAGTTGGAACTGGAATAAAAGCACGGGTCTCTCTCTGTTTAGGGGGTATAGTTGTTAAATGGAATGGAAAACTGTATTTCAATGTACTTCCGTGTACTTATTATGTTTCAAAATATAACTAAATGTATGAAGATTTCATAAATGCAGAGTTTGTTTTTAGGAAAAAAGAAATAATGTCATGTTTTTAGACAATGATTGTGCTCCCATGCCAATACAATGCTGTGCCTCAACACCTCTACAGCATCAGCTGCAAAGAACACCAGCTCGCAGTTACAGGGAGTTCGTACAAGTTTACTTTCATAGTATGAAGAACTTGATCCTCCTGATAATACTCAACAGCTCATTTACTCATTCAGCTGAAATAAAGTTGTAAAAGTAAAATAATGTTCTTGTAAACAGCAATATTTAAGAAGCCAGTACTACTTCAGATTAATCTTATTTAGTAACACAAAATATATATTTATTTCAATATACATTTCCACATTTCATAATTCACCACAGATCAGCCCATAAATGCTCGAACAATTCTCTGAACACACTTTCTACACAGTGGACATTTCTTCAGTCCAGCACCACAGTCTATGCAAGAAACAAGGTGTCCACATGGGAGAAAGACCACAGCTACTTCCTTGTCCATGCAGATTTTGCACACTGTCTGCTGGCGTAGCAGGCTGATCTCCTCCTTCAGATGGGTCATGAGTGCTATAGAAAATAAAGTGTACATAACGTAAGTTTACTCAAAAACAAAATGAAAAGAATACCAAGAATTTACCGGTCTTACAGTAGAATTTTAAAAAAATGTCTCATGTTCCATAACCAAGGTTGTTTTCACATAATCACTGATATTTGAGATGAAAACAGACTTGTCTCTTTTCACCTGATCTGTTCATTCAGCTTTTCCAAGTATTCTTTCATCTGCTCTCTCTCTCTCTCTTCCTCTCTCTCTCTCTCTTTAATTCACCTTGAAGAGTGTTTTAATTTGTCCTTCCTCACAAACATCCCTTTTATCAAAATGCCCCCTGGCCCCCACCTTTACCCCTAGGCCATGCCTGACTTGCCTAATGCCCAGGGACAGGTCTGGTAAGCATTATAAATTTTTGTCTCCCTGAACTACGTCTTTTCAGGGGCACATTGGGCCATGTGATGAGAAGAAACAATCAGAGAATCACACAGCAAGCCATCAAATGGACAAACATCTACAAAAAAGGAAAAGAGGCTGACCTTGAAGAGACCTTAAAGAGATTGATTGATTGATTGATTGATCTTTATTTCAAAAGGGTTAAGAATTGGGCACGCAGGCCCATCTGACATTCTGCCTGAAAGAACACTGAGCAGAGAGGGTAAAATAGCAGCCATCAAATCCCTTGATAAGATTGAGAAACTTGCTGATAAGAGAGACTCATGCCGAGACACAGTGCTAGCCCAGTGTGATGTATGATGGCATGGAAAGGATTAAAATATAAGAAGAACTATGTCTACGCAGTGATCCAAGACTGGGATGGATCACAGCATAAAACTTACTTTCATCTTTTGATGTGTATGTGCTACTTCTGATGGTCTGAGAGTCTTCTGTAGCATCTTTCTTTCTTCTTGGCTTTCCATCCTGTTTCAGTTTTTTAAACAACTTATCTGCAGACAACACACCACCTGTATGAGTAAAAGAAAATAAAAACGTTGTCAGATTATTAATTAAATGTGTTGCTGAAGTCATCATTGGTCCTCTGTATTCCCAATGGAGCATAAGGCATCATAAAAGGTTCTCTAGCCAATCCTGTCCTGAACAAGTTGCAATATACCTCAAATCATGTTTTCTTATTAAAACGCAAACGTGTATTTTTTAACTTATGTTTCCAGATCAAATGTATGTTATGATACCCTGCTTCATGATTACACAAAATACATAATTCACAACTTATGATTCATCTATTTCGACTATTTCTGTCAAATGACTCATTTGCAAATGCAATTTATTTTTATTCTACCAATTCTCTGATGTACTCTCTGAAATCTTTCTTTTTCTCCACATTCTTTCAAATATGAGGGTCATACCGAAAGTCATAAGCAAAACATTTTTTTTAAAATCAGAATTTATAGACTCAGAAAATATAAATATATCACCATAAACTACATCCTTTGCACTTCATGTAGAGGTCATATGATGACGTCAATATCATGTGTCACATGACCACATGGACCAGAAACAAAATGGCGGGTGCTGAAGTTTCATTTCATCAATGTGCTGTTATTGAGTTCCTCGTTGAAGAGGAAATCCCCGCTACTGAAATTCACCAAAGGCTTCAACTTGCTTATAGAGATGTGTGTATGGGTGCTAGTGGTGTTAGGAGGTGGGTGAAACATTTCAAAGATGGAAACATGAGCATCCAAGATATGCCTCGCAGTGGTCGCCCTCAAACTGCCTCCACTGAATGCAGTGTGGAAAGGGTTGATGACGTCATTAAAAAGGAGTATTTAAAATCATCGTAAATCTTGGAATAGGACACAATGCAGTACAGGAAATGATTTAAACCCTAGGCGATAGAAAAGTTTGTGCCTGCTGGGTCCCACATTTCTTGATTGAAGATCACAAAACTGTGAGAAAAAAGCCGGACAAGTGAGGAAATTCAGAAAATAGGTTGAGAAATTCTTCCACACCCTGCCTATAGCCCCGACCTGGCACTGAGTGATTACCATCTTTTCGATTTTGTGAAAGAACAAATGCAAGGCCATCACTACAACACAGGAGGGAACGTCCAGAAAGCAGTGCTCTGTGCCTTCAGTCAGCTGGAACACAATTCTACCGGGAGGGTATTTTCAAACTTGCAGAGCGATGGTAAAAATGTGTGCAGAGAAATGGAGATTATGTTGAAAAGTGAAGAAATGCAGGTTAATGTGATACACTTATATTTTCTCAATCTATAAATTCTGATTTTTAAAAAAAATTGTTATCACGACTTTCAGTATGACCTTTGTACATTTTAGCCACCAAAAATATTTTTACCTGTGCACTGCAATTTCTGAGTACAATTTTCCCTACTCATCCTTATGTGTTCTGTATTACTATACTGACTGCATTATCAATGAGAAAATCCCTTTTGGGAGGATACAATCAGAGAATCACACAGCAAGCCATCAAATGGGAAAAATCTGAAAAAAAGGAAAAGAGGTCAACCTCCTTTCCTTTTTCCAGATGTTTTGCATTTGATGGATTGCTTCTCTTTATGCTCATGGTGAAGACTGATGATGAATTTTGTCATAGTAAAACTAAAGCTGAAATAAATACAATTTATGTGCAAAGGTGAGATCACAAAATTCCTTACAACATTCCTTGACAAAGTTAGCAGCCTCAAAAACATCCTTTTCATTGTACCCCATATCTATGACAGCCATCACTGCTGGATCCCTCTTCAGTGGCATGTTCTTGGTATCTGAAAGTCATGGATACCCATAATACATTGTTACTGAGGATGAATACATTCTACAAGGGTCATACCGAAAGTTGTGGGCAAAATTTTTTTAAAAACCAGAATTTATAGATTAAGAAAATATAAATGTACCACCTTAATCTGCATTTCTTCACTTTTCAACATAATCTTCATTTCTCTGCACACATTTTTACCATCGCTCTGCAAGTTTGAAAATGCCCTCCCAGTAGAATTCCATTCCAGGTGACCAAAGGCACAGACACACTGCTTTCTGGATGTTCTCTCCTGTGTCGTAGTGATGGCCTCGCATTTGCTCTTTCACAAAACCAAAAAGATGGTAATCACTGTGTGCCAGGTTGGGGTTATAGGCAGGGTGTGGAAGAATTTCCCAACCTATTTTCTGAATTTCCTCACTTGTCCAGTGACAAGAGTTTTCTCACAGTTTTGTAATCTTCAGTCAACAAACATGGGACCCTGTGGGCACACATTTTTCTATCGCCTAGGGTTTCAATCATTTCCTGTACTGCACTGAGTCCTATTCCAAGATTTACAATGATTTCAGATACTGTGACACGTCTGTCTTGTTTAATGATGTCGTCAACCCTTTCCACATTGCGTTCAGTGGAGGCAGTTCGAAGTTGACCGCTGCGAGGCATATCTTGGATGCTCGTGTTTCCATCTTTGAAATGTTTCGCCCACCTCCTAACACTGCTAGCACCCATACACACATCTCTATAAGCAAGTTGAAGCCTTTGGTGAATTTCAGTAGCGGGGATTTCCTCATTAACGAGGAACTCAATAACAGCACATTGATGAAATGAAACTTCAGCACCTGTCATTTTGTTTCTGCTCCTCGTGATCATGTGACACATGATGTTGAAGTCATGTGACCTCTACGTGAAGTGCAACATATGTAGATTAAGGTGATACATTTATATTTTCTCAATCTATAAATTCTGATTTAAAAAAAAAATTTTGCTCACAACTTTCGGTCTGACCCTCATAAAATGAGAAGAAAGTACAGTCAATGATTCTTGTGACCTAATAGCATGAAGCTGATTTTTTGATGATCTTAAAATGTGAAATTGATTTTTGTGATCTTACAGCATGAAGCAGATTTTTATAACCTTAAATGCCAATTCTTGTAATCTTATAGCATGAAGCTGACATTTATGACTTCAAAGCATGAAGCCCAAATCTTGTGATCTGAAAGAACTGAAGCTGATTCTTGTGACCTTAGACCATGAAACTAACTTACCAAGTTGGAAAGCAGCTGCAGACCTACCCATCTTGCTTGTCACCATGTCAAAACTGATCTGAATGGGAATACACAATGATTTACATCTATGCAAAATTGTTGTATTACAATAGTATTACAATACTATTGTATTGTATTAAGATACACAAATTATTATTCTTCATTATCCCTCTGCATTTTATCAGCTAAGGCACTCATTTAATCTTGCAAGCACAAATCTTCTTGCAGTCTTGACTCTCTTCCCTTGAAGTTATGCCTAATCTGCCATGCATTTTTTAAAGCTTGTCTATCTTATTAAGAAGTATGTTGAAGGTACAATGGACAGCTAAGAAAACCAATGAAGAAGTCTTAAGAGAGGCTGGAGTTAGAAGGCAAATTACAGCAAAATTCAGAGGCAAACAAGCGAGATTTGTAGGACATTTTCTGAGAAGAGGAAAATTGGAACACACTGTGGCAACTGGAAAAATAGAGGGAAGAAGAGACAGAGGAAGACAGAGAGAAGTTACTGGATGGGCTGTCAGTGTGGCTAGGAAGAAAGTCACCGGCGGATCTCATAATCAGGTCTAAAGACAGGGAATTGTAGAGAGAAATGATCACCTATGCCACATGGCACGGCACTTGATTGATTGATTGATTATCTATACTCTCCATGTTGCTGTTGGGTTGTATCAGCATACTGTAGCAGGGCATCTTGCTTACAACTGAGAGGCCTACAGGAGAGCTGTTAGGGAGGCAAAGTTCCGCAAGGGACATGTAAATGACTGATGTATACTCTCTGAGGCTGAAGAACAGGCACTAGTTATGGCAATATAATGTTCAATACCTTCAAGTAACTACTATTTCACTCCTGTTATGTTGCATACAACCATTTACTCCATGCAGAAGTACTTCTGCGTCATATGCTAGCAGCATTTGGAATGTTGAATTCATGACTGCTTAGTCATTTTGGGGTTGATGGATGCATGAATGAACAACTCTAAAGTAAACTATAAATATAATTTTTTTTGATACCCAACTGTCAAAATAACTGTGTAATTATAAATTTTATGTTCTATATGATGGAAGGACTAAATGTTTACGAAGAATTAGAAAAATATTTTGGCCAAACACTATAAGAAATAACA
Organism: Achatina immaculata; assembly: GCA_009760885.1. Classification (NCBI taxonomy): domain Eukaryota; kingdom Metazoa; phylum Mollusca; class Gastropoda; order Stylommatophora; family Achatinidae; genus Lissachatina; species Lissachatina immaculata. The sequence continues at coordinate 13,908,247 of CM019700.1, forward strand.
TCTTATTAGCAGAAATGCAGATGAAACCACTGACAACAATTATTGAGGAAAGACGCTGGCGATGGTTGGGACATGTGCTCCGAATGACTGACAACTCACTACCAAAAATAGCACTAAGATGGACACCACAGGGGAGCAGAAATAAGGGTAGACCAAAAGAGACATGGAGAAGAACAACAGAAAGGATGTTGAGCAATAGAGGGCTCACCTGGGCAAGAGCAGAAAAAAAGGCGAAAGACAGGCATTTGTGGAAAACCCTTGCGGAAGCCCCATGTGCCCTGGGCACTTAAGGTTCAGAGAGAGATATGATGGAAGGCTTCTCTGTCTGTTCCATAACACTAATCTTTTTTTGTGGAGATGGGTTCGTTAGCTCCGTGCTCCAACCCCCACTCGCCATATAAAAATCATTGTAAAGAACACAGCGGAAGAATGCCTGGGAGTCAAGACCATAACTAAAAAAAAAGAACTGGTTCGATGAAGTCTGCAGAGAGGCAGTCATAAAGAAAAGAACAGCAAGACAGATATGGCTGAATGACATGAACAACAAAACAAATGAGGAGAAGTACCACACACAATGTAAAGAAACTCAAAAAGTTATTCCTCAACAAAAATGACAATATATGAAAGACATGGCAAGCGAGATGCAGACATGCCATCAGAATAAGAAAAACAGGGAATTCTTTAAAGAATTGCAGTAAAGCAAGGGTATAAACAACCTCTACAGAGCTTGAAGGATAGTAATGGAAAAATGATAAACAATGAAGAGAAAAATCTGTATCAGATGGAAAGAGTATTCTGAAAAACTACTAAACTGTGAAGAGCCCATAAGCACATTACCATGCGAAGAAATAGAGACTTGTGAACCTGAAATTGAGGAACCAGACTTAGAAGAAGTCATCTACAGTATCATGCTTCTACGAAACAACAAAGCAACTGGTTCAGATGGAACTGCTGCAGAACTGATTAAGGAAGGAGGTCTAAATCTACATGAACAGATATGTGCAACAAATATGGAGAGAAGAAAAACTCCCTAGTGAATGGAGAAAATCAATACTGATCCCAGTATTAAAAAAAGTGATAAGAGCAAGTGTGAAAAATACAGAGGAATATCCTTACCACAAACAAGCTACAAAATACTATCTATTATACTTTTAAATAGATTAAAACCATACAGCGAGAACATAATGGGAAACTATCAAGCAGGTTTTAGGAAGTATAGACCAGCTGTAGACCAAATATTTTATCTATGTTAAAGGACAGAAAAGCACTGTGAATATGGAAAAGAAGTACATAATATCTTCATTGACTTCAAGAAAGCTTAGGACAGCATAGATAGGAGTAGCTTATGGAAAATTATTAAAAAATTTGAGATACCTAATAAATTAATCAACCTGACTAGAATATGTATGGAGGATGCACCAAAATATAGTAATATATAAAGGGAGAAAGTCAGAACCTTTCTACATAAGAACTGGTGATACATTATCTCCATTACTATTCAACCTAGATCTAGAAAAGGTAATCAGAAAAGTGAAAGAAGAAAGCAGTACAGAAGAAGAAGCTAAAATACTAGGATGCGCTGATGACATTGACCTGGTGGGGGGGGGGGGGAACTATGCAAGAAGTCATCAATACCTGCATACACCTGAGAGATGTGGCACTAAAAGTGAATTTGATCATTAAATAAGACAGAGTATATGAAGATATCAAGAGACCAGAGGCAGAATGATCCAGATTATATAAATGTTGGAGAGATGATTATTAGGAAAGCAGAAACATACAAATATCTAGGTACAGCCTTCAACAGAAGCAACACAGTAAGTGAGGGAATTAAAAGCAGAGTACAGACAGAGAATAAAATATACTTTGCCTTGCAACACCTGTTAAAATCCAAAATCCTGTCCCAAAACATCAAAATAGCAATCTACAAAACTATAATAAGACCAGCTGTCATGTATGGATCAGAAAAGTGGAGTACAACAAAGAAAGATGAACAACAGCTGCAGGTCTTTGAGAACAAGATCGTAAGAAGAATCTTTAGGCCGATAAAGGATACCAACAGTAGAGTGGAGAGCTTAGAAAGAACACTGAACCGAACAGCTTATTTAAAATCCAACAAATCATAAATGTCTTGAAACTGAACAGACTATGCTGGCTGGGGGATGTAGAAAGAATGGAAGGGAACAGACAAATGAAAATGGTGTATGCACAAGAGATGAGGGAAAAAAGACCAAAGGGTAGACCAAAACAGAGATGGAAAGACAACATAGAAGAGGATATACAAGAAATTGGTGTCACCAACTGGAGAGAGAAGATTAGGAATTGAGAGGAATGGAGGTAAACTTTATCTGTAGCAATGAGGCTTAATGGCTCAAAAAGCTGATGAAGAAGAAGAATAAGATATGATGCATTGGCTGGTACACAGCTTCATCCTGCTAGTCAGACAGAATATTTTTGCCAATTTCTGATGTAACACTCACCTGGTCATGATCTTTATTAAGATCCTGGACAGCATCAACAAACTGCTGCCCCATCTGTAGCCTAATAAATGAACATTTTGGATGCCAACGTGCATGCTCTACCCAGACATTGTCATTATCTTCCCATTCCCTGAGTCCACCATCACAGTAGAAACAACGAATGGAGTCTCTGGAATCTTAGACGAGAACCATGAATGCTTCTGTTACATGGCTACAACCTCCTTCTCATCCTCATATATTGACACTATTCATATTTAGCTACACCTCTGTTCTCCTAAAATGATAAACATTCTAGCCCTCATGTCTCTAAAACTAACTGTTCTGATCTTAATGTCTTTAAAATGATAATTTCAGTCTTAAAATTCTAGGTTTAATGTCTTAAAAACCAAACATTTTAAACTATTTACCATTCTAGTCATCACTGTCTCTTAATAACAATTGCAAACATTGTCACATTATCAGTCAAGAAAAAAAAATAACCTAATGGTTCCCACTTTATGAAACAAATTTTATACTTGAATGTCTTACATGGATGAAACTCTCTAATTCTCTCATTCAACAAACAAAAGTACCTGTATAATAAAATCCTGCTTCTGCCAAATCTTCCTTCTTTATGTGATGGTCTCTGGGCCAAGGTTCAAAAGAGCAAAGACGCATTGCTTTTACAGCATATTTATACTTCTTTGGCCATTCAGTGATGATGCCTAGGTCTGAATAAGATGGAGCCCTTCCTATTGGTCTGTTTCGTGTTTCACCTGTTGCATTCTGGGATGAACTTTCTAATCCTTGCTGAGGGTTTGTATTTGATGCATTAGGTACTGGTGATGATGAGCTGGCGGTAGTTGATGATGAAGCATTCTGGACACCCGCATCTGGTTGTGGAGAAGCTGTCATAGTCCCTCCTGACACCTGCTGTGTGTTCTGGGAGGAGTTCTGGACGTCTGAGAATGGTCTTGCTGTCCCAGAAGAACTGTTGCTAAGACTTCCATGTTGTGATGCTGTAGTTTGAGTTCTGCTTGACATTGCTACATTGGAATTTGATGGATTACTGTTGGAAGCCACACCAGATGGAATATTAGAGTTTGAAGACTGCACAGACATGGTCTGGCTGAAAGTTTGGGAGCTAGAAACACTGGGTCTCATAACTGTCTGATCAGCCATCTGAATGGCTCTGGCACTCCGCAGAAAGGCTGTATTTCTGGTACTTCCAGGAGATGGTGATGACAGGTTATGTCTCTGATGCCCATCATCAGGACGTGAATCATTTTCTATTTCTCCTCCATTTAAAAGATCTTTACTTGCAACTGCATTCACTTCTCTTGAGTTCTGCAACTGTCTGAAGATGCTTACCCCATGTTCTGGTACAGTCATTGGGACATTGCTACAGCCTACCCCAGTTATCATTGAGCATTTAGGAGATAAATCTTTGTGAACTAGCGAAATAACATCCGATGGCTGCCAGTCCTGTTTCACACTACCACAGAAGAAACAAATCACTTTATCATCACTGCCTTTACCTGAACAAATATAAGCAAATCCAGCTTGTGCTAGTAAAATTGCCGATTTATTAGCACTACGTGGATAATGTGAATAAGTAAGCAGCCTCCATCGTTCTTCATTCAGCCAGCTCCAAGGTATGTCATCAATTGCATGTGGATGCTGTCTAGACTCTGGTGACATGTACACAAAAATACTTGTCTTGATGTTAAAATACTTCTGTGATAACAACTGCTCCATGAGTTCTTGCCCATTTCCCTCTCTGGCCCCTGTTTCAAATGAAGCATTCTTCTCATACTTTACAATTTTGTTCTCAAATGCCATCCCTTTTTCACAATCTCCACACTTCATCATTTCTAAAATCTGTTTCAAAAATCCAGTTTCATCACTGACAAGAAACCTTAGTGATGAAGTGCACTTCTGTTCATCTTCCACTGTTCTAGTTATAAGCATCTTGAAGATTGTTTCTTTTGTAAGATTCTGCAAAATTGTATGTACGTAAGTAAAATGTACTATGTTGTTACTTGAGGATGGTAATCTTCTCCTGGTCTTATCTGTTTCAAGTGGTGTTCTCTTTTTCTTATCTTTAACTGATTTTCTTCTCCTCCTGTTGTTGGTAACTGACTTCCAGTGTCTCTTAATAAGAACAGCCAACTTTCCTCCACCTTCTCTTTGTAATAAGCAGTTTTCTATTATTTCTGGAAGTAAAAACTGAATGTCTATTTCTCGTACTCCTGCCAACTGAAGTTCTATTTTCCCTACTTGTAACAGCTGAGTTTCTACTTTTTTCATTGTAAGAATGTTTTTTAACATTGGTTTCCATCAAAATATTTCCATCTTCATTTGAATAAGCTTCCCTTTGCCTTTCAGAATTGTCGCACTGAACATGGACAGCAGAATCATTTTCCTCACAGTTTTCTCTCACATAACAATTACACTCTTCATCATAACTCTAACCATCAAAATTGTATGTATTCCTGTTGGATTTTGTATAGTCTGTACTGTCACGATTTACAGGGTCAGTGGGACTTGTGCTATATTCAACACAAGAAGTGCTTCCCTGTTTAACTCCTCCACACAAACTAACTTCCTCAGCTTCAAAAAATTGTTCTTTTCAGGTTCTATTTTATTTGTCAAAACTTGTCTTCAGCGGACACTTTGCAGAGATGTCTTGTTTTCTCAGCATTCTGTCTTATCCATAACTGCTTTTGTCAAATTTAAAAATGCCAATAAGAAGATTTCATATCTGAAATAGTGAAAACAGTGCACACATATTAAATATGTATCATATATATATATATATATATATATATATATATATATATATATATATATATTTCAATGCAAAAGTAGGTGAAGGAAATGAAGATAGAAGAAGAATCGTGGGAAGAGAAGGAATTGGAGAAATAAATGAAAATGGAGAAAAACTGTGCAGTTTCTGTGAAGAAAACATGATGACCATCGGAGGGACAATTTTCCAACACAAAAACATCCATAAAGTGACTTAGAGGTCCCCAGATAAAACCACAGAAAACTAAATCGATCACATACTAATAAACAACAAGTGGAAATGATCACTACAAGATGTGCGAGCAAGGAAAGGAGCAGATGTAGGAAGTAATCACAACCTTCTGGTAGCAAAAATAAAACTAAAATTAAAGAAAGCCAAAATCGGAGAACACAGAAAGAAACGTTTTGATACAAGAAAACTGAAAGACCAGCAAACAAGAAATGAATTCTCAATAGTACTTAAGAACTGCTTCAGTGTCCTACAGGACGAAGAAGAAATGTCCATACTAGAGTTCAATAACACCCTACTAAACAGAACACAAGCAGCACAAACAATAGACATACCTGAAGCAAAAACGGAACTAAACATCAATACAGGACCAATAACAATAAGTGAAGTAAAGAAGGCGATAAAGAAGCTAAAATCAGACAGGGCACCAGGTGAAGATGAAGTGACTGCTGAGATGTTGAAAGCAGAAGAAACAGAAACACCAAAACAACTTTGCCGGATATTACAACAAATTTGGGATCTAGAAAAAGCCCCAGAGGAGTGGAAAACTGGGCTTATAGTAAAACTACCAAAGAAGGGTGACCTCAGAGATTATGGGGACTGGAGAGGCATTACCCTACTGCCACTCACCAGTAAAGTATTTTGCAGAATAATCATCAACAGAATTGTACCAACACTTGAGGAAAAACTTCGGAAAGAGCAGGCAGGATTTAGGAAAGGAAGATCATGCATAGACCACATATTTGTACTTAGACAAATATTAGAACAGGCAAATGAGTGGCATAGCACAACATATGCATTATTCATAGATTTTGAGAAAGCATTTGACAGTGTCAACAGAGATGCACTGTGGAAAATCCTAAGATGGCATGGCCTCCTCCATAAGATAGTGAATGTAATCAAAGCCCTATACGAGGGTTTTCAGTCCAAAGTTATCTGTGGAGAACATACTTCCAGCAGCTTTAGGGTACAAACAGGAGTGAAACAGGGATGTGTACTATCACCAACATTATTTATCTTGGCAGTAGACTGGTTAATGAAGGAGGCAACATCAGACAAACGCAGAGGATTACAATGGACCCTTGACACAGTGCTGGAGGACCTTGACTTTGCGGACGACATTTGTCTATTATCAAGCAGTCACAAAGATATGCAAGATAAAATAAACAAGCTTACTCAGAATGCAAACAACATAGGACTAAAGATCAACGTAGGAAAGACAAAGTTAATGAAGCAAAATGTGAACAACAGAAATGTACTCAGAGTAGATAGCAAGTTAGTGGAGGAGGTCAACGAATTTGTATACCTTGGCAGTAGAATAGTAGAAAATGGAGACAGCACAGAGGACATCAACAGCAGACTTACTAAAGCAAACCAGGCTTTTGCTATACTACAGACTATATGGAAATAAAAAAACTAAGCGTAAAGACGAAAATCAGGATATTTAAGAGTAATGTTCTAAGTGTACTACTCTATGGAAGTGAATGCTGGAAAATCACCAAAACCATAGAAAACAAGTTGAATTCTTTCCAGACTAAATGTTTACGAAGAATTAGAAAAATATTTTGGCCAAACACCATAAGAAACAACATCTTATTGGCAGAAATGCAGATGAAGCCACTGACAACAATTATTGAGGAAAGACGATGGCGATGGTTGGGAAATGTGCTCCGAATGACTGACAACTCACTACCAAAAATAGCACTAAGATGGACACCACAGGGGAACAGAAGTAAGGGTAGACCAAAAGAGACATAGAGAAGAACAACAGAAAGGATGTTGAGCAATAGAGGGCTCACATGGGCAAGAGCGGAAAAAAAGGCGAAGGACAGGCATTTGTGGAAAACCCTTACGGAAGTCCCATGTGCCCTTGGCACTTAAGGTTCAGAGAGAGAGAGAGAGAGAGAGAGTTCAATAAGACACTAAAGGAAACAGCAAAAGAGGTGCTGGGATATTGGAAAGGGAGAAAAGAGAAATGGATAAGCAAGACCACATGGGAAAAGATAGAGCAAAGAAAAGAAATCAAGAAAAAATTACTGAACACCAATTCACAAAGGCTTAAAGAACAAGTTTTAAGTAATTATGCACAAAAAGGCAAGGAAGTGAAGGAATCATGCCGTCAAGATAAACGTCAATACTATGACAACTTAGCAGAAGCAGCAGAGAAAGCAGCATATATAAATGACATGAAAACCATATACAAAATCACAAAGCAGATGACAGGTAACTTCAGCACAAGATGTGAGAGTGCAATAAGGACACATAAGGGACAACTGGTCAGTGGAGAAAGAGAAAAAATTGAAAGATGGAGGGAACACTTTAACACCCTGCTAAACAGAACACAAGCAGCACAAACATACCTGAAGCAAAAACCGAACTAGACATTAATACAGAACCAATAACAGTAAGTGAAGTAAAGGAGGCAATAAAGAAGCTAAAATTAGACAGGGCACCAGGTGAAGATGAAGTGACTGCTGAGATGTTGAAAGCAGAAGAAACAGAAACACCAAAACAACTTTGCCGTATACTACAACAAATTTGGGATCTAGAAAAAGCTCCAGAGGAGTGGAAAACTGACTTTATAGTAAAACTACCAAAGAAGAATGACCTCAGAGATTGCGGGAACTGGAGAGGTTTTACCCTACTGCGACTCACCAGTAAAGTATTTTGTAGAATAATCATCAACAGAATTGTACCAACACTTGAGGGAAAACTTTGGAAAGAGCAGGCAGGATTTAGGAAAGGAAGATCATACATAGACCACATATTTGTACTTAGACAAATATTAGAACAGGCAAATGAGTGGCATAGCACAACATATGCATTATTCATAGATTTTGAGAAAGCATTTGACAGTGTCAACAGAGATGCACTGTGGAAAATTCTAAGATGGCATGGCCTCCCTCATAAGATAGTGAATGTAATCAAAGCCCTATACGAGGGTTTTCAGTGCAAAGTTATCTGTGGAGAACACACCTCCAGCAGCTTTAGGGTACAAACAGGAGTGAAGCAGGGATGTGTACTATCGCCAACATTATTTATCTTGGCAGTAGACTTGTTGAAGAAGGAGACAACATCAGACAAACGCAGAGGATTACAATGGACCCTTGACACAGTGCTGGAGGACCTTGACTTTGCCGACGACATCTGTCTACTATCAAGCAGTCATTTAGATATGCAAGATAAAACAAACAAGCTAACTCAGAATCCAAACAACATAGGACTAAAGATCAACGTACGGAAGACAAAGTTAATGAAACAAAATGTGAACAACAGAAATGTACTCAGAGTAGATAGCAAGTTAGTGGAGGAGGTCAACGAATTTGTATATCTTGGCAGTAGAGTAGTAGAAAATGGAGACAGCACAGAGGACATCAACAGCAGACTTATAAGAGCAAACCAAGCTTTTGCAATGCTGCAGACAATGTGGAAATAAAAAAAAAAAAAACTAAGCATGAAGATGAAAATCAGGATATTTAAGAGTAATGTTCTAAGTGTACTACTCTATGGAAGTGAATGCTGGAAAATCACCAAAACCATAGAAAACAAGTTGAATTCTTTCCAGACTAAATGTTTACGAAGAATTAGAAAAATATTTTGGAAAAACACCTTAAGAAATAACATCTTATTGGCAGAAATGCAGATGAAGCCACTGACAACAATTATTGAGGAAAGACGCTGGCGATGGTTGGGACATGTCCTCCGAATGACTGACAACTCACTACCAAAAGTAGCACTAAGATGGACACCACAGGGGAGCAGAAGTAAGGGTAGACCAAAAGAGACATGGAGAAGAACAACAGAAAGGATGTTGAGCAATAGAGGGCTCACATGGGCAAGAGCAGAAAAAAAGGCGAAGGACAGGCATTTGTGGAAAACCTTTGCGGAAGCCCCATGTGCCCTGGGCACTTAAGGTTCAGCGAGAGAGAGAGAGAGAGAGAGAGAGAGAGAGAGAGAGAGAGGAGAAAAGGAAATGTTGAAAGGAACCTAATTAAATATGTCGAAAATGACAGTCATCATTCATTGGGGGGGGGGGGGGACTTGAAAACATAACAACAGGAAAAATAAATGGAAAGAGAGACTGGGGTAGACCAAGGGGAAAATCATGGATAGTCTTATGCAATGGCACAACAAAAAGGCACCAGCTGAGCTGATGAAAAGCATCAAGATCAAGATTTGTGGGGAAGCATGACTGCCAACGCCTGCCTGTACAGCATGTAATGATGACGATTACGAAGATACTTTAATGCAAGAGAGACCAAACTTTGTAAGCAAAGGTTAATATTGAGTAGGGTACAAGCTATAATGATCTTAATTGTTTCTGTATTGTTATGCTTAGCATTGTATTTCTCACAAACTGTAGTCAGTATATACAAGTTTTTATATAACTGATTTCATATCTTTTTACATTAGGATCATAGCAACAGTTCATTAGATTTTGTACTTGCATCTAATGAAATCCTGAGCATGTTGATGTTAAAATGTTGTGATACATGCACTGTTTTGCTACATTCTTGCTGTAACCTGAGATATGGATGCGATATCATATGCTGTCTCAATTACACAATGGCATGGGTTGTTTGGACCCTGACAGTATCGACGAGATGTATCTGTACATCAGTGTAACATTTGCCACAATTTGTTCCTGCCTTGCTTTTGTCTTTGTAATATTTAACTTGATCCTTCACTGTATTTAACAGATTTTTTTTTTACATGAAGGCTTTAAATGACTCAGTCAATCAAGTGACTTTCTTCCTAGCCACACTGACAGCCCATCCAGTAGCTTCTCTCTGTGTGACTTCTTCTGTCTCTTCTTCCCTCAGTTTTTCCAGTTGCCACAATGTGTTCCAATTTTTCTCTTCTCAGAAAATGTCCTACAAATCTCGCTTGTCTGCCTCTGATCTTTGCTGTAATTTGTCTTTTAACTCCAGCCTCTCTTAACACTTCTACATTGGTTTTCTTGGCTGTCCATGATACCTTCAACATCCTTCTTATGAACCACATTTCCATGGCCTCCATTTCTCGCTGTACTCTCTTATTCATGGACCATGCTTCACATCCATAAAACAAAATTTGCTCGATGTAACATTTAAGTACTTGTGTAACGTTTAAATGACTAGCACACCAAAACACTTTCTCTTCCAGCACGTCATGGAAACTTAGCACTGCTTAACTGGTAATCATTATCAAGTCTTGAACTTTATAGGTCTTGTCTGTTATGTTAGCAGAAAAGAGAAATAAGTGCTAATCTTCATGATGATAAAGTAAGACAACATGACTCATTACTATCACTGCACTTGTGAAATTATTTCATTTGTTCACATGACTTCATGTTCTGAAAGCAAGAGGAAATCTAAATTCATCTACTGTTTTTATAAAAGAAAAAAAAAGAATAGTGTGATAAACTTCTGGCCTTTTTCATAGTCTGCACAGTTTATGAACTCCCTCTTGTATTAAAAAAATAAAATTTCATATACTAGACTCCTTCAAAACTGCCCTTTTCAGTGGACATGAAATATGCCTCTATTTAAACTGTAAATGCACATTTACACTGAAACACCGATACAATACATCACGACCATAAGACATAATAGTGAAAATCACCAACATCTGGTAAAATATGACCTCAGTCTGTCACTCAGTCATTTGCATGTCCCTTGCGGAACTTTGCCTCTCTAACATCACTCCTGTAGGCCTCTCGGCTAAACTGTGACCTATAAAATATAAAATCCTACAAGTTTACAAGATCCGACAGCCCGTAATGATGATCAACGGTAGCTATAGTCTAACTGAAGTTCAAAATAATATTTAATTGATTGTTAACACCAGTTATTTTTCTATAACCAAAGAAAACTGTCAGCCACAATGTAAATGAAATCCAAGCTGTAATTTTATGAAAGATCAGTATCAGTTACAGTCCATATAACCGAAGCCCAGTTATGATCTATCTAACTAAAGTCCAAGCTGCGATATTATGAAAGATCAGTATCACTTATAGTCTATATAACTAAAGATCAGTTATGATCTAATTGGAGTCTAAGCTATAAATGACGATTAATGCCAGTACTTGTTTGGATAACGTGTCTGTATAACTGAGTAGTTGTCTGTATAAGCGAAGGCCAGTACTAGCTAAGCTGCTAGTTGTCTGTATAAGCGAAGGCCAGTACTAGCTAAGCTGCTAGTTGTCTGTATAAGCGAAGGCCAGTACTAGCTAAGCTGCTAGTTGTCTGTATAAGCGAAGGCCAGTACTAGCTAAGCTGCTAGTTGTCTGTATAAGCGAAGGCCAGTACTAGCTAAGCTGCTAGTTGTCTGTATAAGCGAAGGCCAGTACTAGCTAAGCTGCTAGTTGTCTGTATAAGCGAGGGTCAGTACTAGCTAAGCTGTATCTAAATGAAGTCCAAGAAGCAGTCTAACAGAAGATCAGTGTCAGTTATAGTCCTTGTAACTTGAGAACATTTAAACAATTTATCTAACTGAAATTCAGTGTAAATATTAATAATTTATCTAACTGAAATTCGGTTTAGGTATTAACAATTTATTAAACTGAAATTCTATGGAAATATTAATAATTTCTGTGGCAGAAATTCGGTTTAAGTGTTAACAACTTATCTAACTGAAATTCTGTGCAAATATTAATAATTTATCTGGCTGAAACTCGGCTTAAGCGTTAGCAATTTATCAAACTGATATTCTATGTAAATATTAATAATTTATCTGGCTGAAATTCGTTGTAAATATTAATAATTTATTTGGCTGAAATTCGGTGTAAGTATTAACAATTTATCTAACTGATATTCAGTGTAAATATTAACAATTTATCTAACTGATATTCAGTGTAAATATTAAAATTTATCTGGCTGAAACTCGGTTTAAGTGTTAACAATTTATGTAACTTAAATTCTGTGTAAATGATAATAATTTATCTGGATGAAATTCGGTGTAAATGTTAACAATTTATCTAACTCAAATTTTGTGTAAATATTAATAATTTATCTGGCGGAAATTCGGTGTAAGTGTTAACAATGTATCTAACTGAAATTCTGTGTAAATATTAATAATTTATTTGGCTGAAATTCGGTTTAAGTGTTAAGAATTTATCTAACTGAAATTCTGTGTAAATATTAATAATTTATGTCGCTGAAATTCGGTTTAAGTGTTAAGAATTTATCTAACTGAAATTCTGTGTAAATATTAATAATTTATGTCGCTGAAATTCGGTTTAAGTGTTAAGAATTTATCTAACTGAAATTCTGGGTAAATATCAAGAATTTATCTAAATAAAATTCAGTGTAAATATTAACAATTTATCGTACTAAAATTCAGTATAAATTTAAACAATTTATCTAACTGAAATTTAGTGTAAATATTAAGAATTTGTCTAACTGAAATTCAGTGTAAATGTTAACAATTTATCTACCTAAGTTCTTTATAAATATTAAGAATTTATCTAACTAAAATTCAGTTTAAATGTTAACAATTTATCCAATTGAAATTCTGTGTAAATATCAAGAATTTATCTAACTGAAATTCAGTGTAAATGTTAACAATTTATGTAACTGAAATCCATTGTAAATGTATGCGCAGAATAATGTCATCCAATTTCTGTATAACCGAAGATTTAAATCCTAGCATAATCAAGTAAAATGGCGATTCTGCTGTCGATATTAGTAATGACATCGTTTTTTTTTTAAAAAGAATCTTTAAACACACACACACCCATACACAGGGCCACACACTTACTTCCAAGAGGTGTAAGCTGCAATGCTATGGCACAGATATAAAACATCCGTAGAATGCATAAATATGCACAATGAAATGTGTAATATCTTGCCAGTCCGCGATGAGATTCAGATTTTGCTGAACATGGAAAATTTCTTCGGAGCTTGATTAAAAACAAAGATTAAAATTAAGACGCTGTGCACTGATGATAGCGGTTTAATAAAATATAACTGACAGTTAATTAATACTAATACTGACTACATGTTACTATCATATTGCCTAATCTAGAGTAAGAACAGTGGGTTCTTTTCCTCGTCTTACCGCTAGTGAAATAGTGGGACTGTGCTCTCAAGTTTTCGAGTATTATCTAGGGAACAAGCAGTAACGGGAATTCCAATAATTACGTATTGTAGTTAGCGGCGTAAGGATATCCCCTATCAAAGGAGAAGTAAGATGCCTCCTTACCTCCGTCAGTCTACGGGTCACCCTTGGGCAAGTTGGAGTACCCGATCAGGGTGACTTGAAGCCATGGAAGCAGGTGGTGGATGGAATGGGAGAGCAACCGACAGATAATATTGGCTATAGTCACCATTCTATGATAGTAGGCAGATGATCTTAATGTAGGTACAATGGCTAGGATCACTGACTAGTACAGTCACTGCCCGGAAGGAAAGCAATGGTAAACTATCTTCTGGAAATATACCAAGAAACCCAAACAACATGGAAGGTCAGATAGGAAAAAGATCTGGTGGTGAGTCCCCCAGACCAGATAGATCTAATTTTAACAATGGGGGAGAGTGAGACAGAGGTCAGTACTAGTAATTGTGATGACAGACAAAATCCTGACAGTGTTACCAAGGAAAACCACAGCATCAAACTAAAAAGAAAAATAAGAGTAGGAACATGGAATGTAAGAAGTATGTATGAGGGAAAGTATCAAATAATAAGTAACGAGATGAAAAGAACGGGGATACACATTTTGGGAATCTGCGAACATCGATGGAAAAGATCAGGACACTTCAAGAGCGAGAATGATAATATCTTTATATACTCTGGTGGAGAATTAGGAGGAAAGAATGGAGTGACTTTTTACTTGGACAAATCAACATCAAAAGCAATACTAGGTTACAATCCAGTAAGTGACAGAATCCTCACAATCAGACTTAAGGGCACTCATAGAGATGTAACAATCATCCAGATATATGCACCTACATCAGCAGCAGAAAAAGAGGAAGTAGAGGACTTTTATAACACACTGCAAATGACAATAGACCAGGTACGGAAAAATGATATTGTTTTAATAATGGAGGATTTTAATGCAAGGATTGGTACAGAAAGAGCTGAAGATGAAGGACATGTTGTAGGGAAATTTAGCATAGGACATAGATATGAGGCAGGTGACAATCTAATGGCGTTTTGCATGGAAAATGAGCTAATGATCGCCAACACACTTTTTGAACAACATCCAAGAAGACTTTACACATGGACATCACCTGATGGGAAAACCAAGTATCAAATAGATTACATTTTAGTGCAGAGAAGGTGGAGATCAAGTACAACATCAGCAAAAACTTTACCAGGTGCTGATTGTGACACGGACCATGAGTTATTAATAGCAGACATGAAGATAAAGATAAAAAAGACAGGTACGGGATCAAGACCACTCCGCTGTGATCTTACAAAAATACCAGAACAATACGGTTTGGAAGTGAAGAACCGTTTCGAAATCCTGATGGCTGTACAGGAGGAGATGACACCAGATGAACTGGCTACGCAGGCCAGAGATATCGTAATAACAACAGTTAAAGACATGGTTCCAGTAAAGAAAACACAAAAGAAAGGATGGATTACAGCAGGCACACTAGAACTGATAAAACAACATAGAGAAATGAAGACGCAATGGAAAGTGACAAACAACAACAAAGAGGAATCTGTAACAAAAGAAGTACGAGGAAACATAAGAAAAGACAAAAAACGATACATACAAGATTGTTGTGAAAGAATAGAAGAACAACAGAAGTGTGGAAGAGATAGTGAAATGTTAAAAAAAGAAGAAATTGACGAGAATTGTCATACCTAAGCTAAATGTAATTTGTGACGAGATGGGGAATACCTTGACAGAGACAGAGGAAATTCTAGAAAGATGGAAGGAATATTACAGAGGAATGTAACAACTGACTGTGAAAGCAGAAATCAATAGTGTGAATTATTATTGGAGGAGAAAGAACCCGAACCGACAATAGAAGAAGTTTTATGGGCAATAAAGAATCTGAAAAATGGTAAATCACCAGAATGTAATGAGAAAACAGCTGAACTTATTAAAGCAGGAGGAAAGGAATGTGCAACAATCTATCACGCACTATGTAAAAAGATATGGCTCTCAGGTACTTGGCCAAAAGAATGGAAAAGAACTGTATTCATACCACTGCCAAAAAAGGGTAACCTGAAATTATGCACAAACTACAGAACTGTTGCCCTGATTAGTCATGCCAGTAAAATTCTGTTAAAAATCATAATGGATAGACTTCGACAGAAAATAGAAGGAGATGTCAATATGGTCCAAGCTGGTTTCAGGCAAGGAAGAGGATCAAGAGATCATATATTCAATATAAGATTAATAATAGAGAAATGCAGAGAGTTTAATGTGAATCTATATTTATCCTTTATAGACTACTCAAAGGCATTTGATTGTGTACAACACCAGAAACTTTGGGAAATAATAGAAAAAATGAGATTTCCAACACATTTGACACAACTAACATCACCGCTGTATCTAGACCAACAAGCGGCAGTAAGAATAAATGGTGAAACAACAACTTGGTTTGACATAAAACAAGGGGTCCGTCAGGGGTGCATATTGTCACCCTACTTATTTAACTTGTATACTGAAAATATAATGAGGAATGTTAGAGAAGATGTAGACACAGAATATTACGATGCCATAACAATTGGAGGTTATGAAATACCAGAGATTAGATATGCTGATGACACAGTATTGCTGTCCACAACACAAAGAGGAATGGAAAAACTAATTATGTCAGTCCGTAAGAACAGCGAAGAGCAGAACCTCTATCTTAATCTAAAGAAAACTAAATTGATGACAAGTGACAAAACAAACAAGGCAGCTGAAATATATATCAAGGAGGAAAAACTGGAAGAAATGGAGAGTTTTGAATATCTTGGATCACTGCTAACTAGTAATGGAGATACAATGAGGGAAATTAAAAGGAGGACACCTATCACTCTTCAGAAAGTAAAACAAATAAAGAATCTGTGGAGAGGAGCAGACAGAACTACAAAAATGAATGAATGAATAAATGAATGAATGTACTGTAAACCTATTAAAATATTATCCAGAAATGCCTAGTGCCATTGTATCATAGTTCAGTCAGTCAGTCATTTGCATGTCCCTTTCAGAACTTTGTCTTCCTAATAGCTCTCCTGTAGGCCTCTCGGTTGTAAGCAAGATCCCCTGATGCTAATGCATCCATTTGCAGATTATCAACGATGTCCTGCAGCCTTCTTCGCCTTGGTCTTCCTCTATTTCTTTTTCCCATTATGTACCCTTCCAAGACGGTCTTCTCTAAATTATCATGACGTTTAATGTGTCCAAAATATTTAAGACTATCATAGTTACTGATCAATAAAGTATTTTCGTCTGATATTAGCCTGGTATTAAATATTTATGGTCGTACAGCCGTTACTAGTTTCTTTGTTTTGTTTTACACATGGCTCCACTCCAGCCAAATAGATTTTTGATAATGATTGGCGGTTTGTTTCATAAACATACTGAATATGTAGAAATTATATTAATTGTACCTGTATATGGCTTGCTAGGCGTGTCATGGCTGTTCAGGCCTTACTGCAATACACATTAGGCAAGTTAAGATGTGAACTTCATTTGGTCATGTTACTGAGTTCTCATTGAACTTGGTCACGAGAAAGGACTTTTTTTGGGGGAGGGCATTTAAGTGAAAGCTAGAGGGTGGACGTATGGAAGCATACGTGGCTTTTGTTTGCCTACATGGGTACTGAACACGTGATAAAAAACGGGGTATAAGTGTATAAATCTTGGATTTTGGAATCATGCTTTCACTGCTGGCGAGACTCTTCGAATGCCGCGCGTGGAGTGAAGCTTCTCCCGGTCAAGGAAGAAAATGCGGAAAAGAAATAAAGGTTGCTGTGCGGTGCCGATGTGAAAAGGTGGTGGAAAGGATAAAGTGAAGTTTAATCGGTATGTCCAGTAGTATCGCTGCGAGAGCTACACATACCACGGCGCCTCTGCTCTAGAGGCCGGCCACGTCCGAAATACACCTACACTGGTGAAATATGCCTAAACCGGCACACACCAGGGGTGGAACTTGATGGCTAGACACGTCATACCACCTCCGCTCTAGAGGTCGGTCATGCCTGATATACACCCAAATTGGTGAATTATGTCTAAACCGGCTCGCACCAGGGGTGAATCTTGAAGGCTACGCATGTCACAGTACCTCTGCTCTAGAGGTCGGTCACGTCCCAAACAACGCCCATACTGGGATAATATGCCTAAACCGGCTCAACCCAGGGGTGGAAGTCACTAGTGGCGAGGATTCGTCCTCCTGGACAAAAGCTCCATCCTGGTCACAACTAGGAAGGGTGGCGGCCACGACCGCAAAACACTGAAGTCGGAGACACTTGACCAGGGCAGTCTAGATAGGCAACCACCTCTCACCCGGCGGGGATGTTTGTGTATCCTAATCACGCTGAGGTTTTCCGGTGAGAAAATCCAACTCTGGACTGGATGGGCAGCCACCTCTCACCCGGCGGTGATACACGGGTATCTCAAAACACGTCGAGGTTTTCCGGTGAGAAGATCCAACTCTGGCCTGGATGGGCTACCACCTCTCACCCAGTGGGGATGCACTGATATCCTAAACACGTCAAGGTCTTCGGGTGAGAAAGCCCAACTCTAGACTAAACTGGTGCAACGAAAACCACGGTGTCACGCACTCCGCTTCTGAGACCCACCAAGAATACAGGCTAAAGCCCTGTGATACTCTGAACCTCTTGTGGTCCTCTCGGGGATCTCGTGTGGTCCTTTTGGGGAGACCACTGGACCTAACGAGGACCACAGGCTTAAATTCAGTAGGATCACAGTGCGGTCTTGGTGGTAGAAGCGAACGAAGAAGAAGAAGAAGAAGAAGAAGAAGAAGAAGAAGAGGAATCATGCTTGGACCTGTTCTTCAATGTTTGTTCCTGAGTCGAGGTCAAAGTCAGAGTAAAGAATTCGTCTTGGATGTTGTTGTATGTTGAGCGGTCACTTCTTACACGTTTCCACCACTAGATCATACAGTCTGCAAATAAGGGGGCAACCGTGTACAAAGTTTCTGTATTTCTTCCATCCACTTCTTGCGTGAGTGACCTCTCTCTTTTCCTACCACTCTTAGCACAGATGGTCTATGTGGTATACTGTCTTGGGTCGTGTAACATGGTCAAACCATTTGACTTTTGTTTCTGGATGTAGCAGAAAACTGGTGTCACTCCAACGTTTGCCTTGTTGGTGTCTTCTGATTTGGTCTGTTCTTGCTACACTTAGCATTCTAAAACGACAGTGCTGCATTTATACAGCTAAGCGGTCATCTGATTAAAAGTTCAAGATAAACCATGCCTTCCTGAGCACAAGAAAGTTCTTATGTGTCTGGGAAGATACTCATTTAGCCAGCGATACATCCGTCTTTGCAGAGATAAGGCACTGCCCTCTCGTGACCCGGAAGTTGCCTGTCCTACTGCAGTTAGGTGTTCGGTTTAGTCATTCTCTTATTATTTTCCTTTCTCTCTCGTCTCAAAAGCTTTCCACAAGACCTTTAGTCCTGGAAGGAGTAAACGTTCCACCCCGAATTCGGTTAGGACCCTGGCTCGACTATCTGTCCTGGAAGGAGTGAACGTCACACCCCGAATTCGGTTAGGTCCCTGTGCCCACTGTCCGTCCTGGCTCGACTCAGGGTCAGGGACTAGGGAAAAGAGCTAAAGAAATTCGCTTGAAACACTTTCCCCACAAATCCAATGTTATTGGCATGGGGTCAAGGGCCGCGGGACATGCGCAGTTTCAATGTAGGTCACACACTGGAGTGTGGATAGACTCAGCCTTCCATATAATGTTTTTGGAGGGACTAATTATAGCTATATTATTATAAAACATGTACAGAGAGGCGGATTTATTTGACAGTTTAGGCTCATACACTGACGGATTAGTCACTAGCCAGGCCCCTATGTTAAACCTGATAAGGGCCTCCTTTGCCTTTCAACCTGAACCGTCCTTCTCTATACCAGTCTTCTCTAACTGTTATCTCTGTAGTTATTAATCACACTAATTGTGTTACACAAAACAAACACAGCTTACTCGACAAATCACTGGATAATATACGAGCAATGTGCTGGTGCAGGAGTTACATAAAATAATAATCTGTATTTGTAGAGTTGTCTTTCTTTGAAGCCGGGCACCCTGCCCTTAGGCCTAAGTCTTTCTGCTTAGTGACTGCTTAGTGACTGTTCAGCCACTGCCTTTATGAAATTGTATCACGTGGTCAGATGGCAAAACAAAACAGTTGTACCAAGAAGTTTTAGCGCGTTTGATAGATGTCTCAACGAATAGGCCTGAATTATGGGAAAACCAGACTTGGATGTTATACCATGGCAATGTTATGGCTCACGCGTCGCTCCTCGTTCGCAGTTATCTGGCACAACATCAGACATATGTTGTGCTCCACCCATCCTGTTCATTGGACTTAGTCCCAGAAGACCTTTTCCTGTTTCCCGAACTTAAAAATCACTTCGAAAGCACATAGTTTCAAAACACTTGAGGAGACTCACGAAAATGCAATACGAGAACTGTGCGCCATAAAAAAGTGCGTTCAAGGATGCATTCCAAACAATGGGAGAAAGGTTTGGAACATTGAATCACTATTTTCTACTTTGAAGAGGACAGTACTTGAAATGACGTGTTAGCACTTATATTTTTTATAACAAATACACCTCGTATGTCCTTCGTGGTTCGTCTACACTTTTATAGTGCTCTGCTTTTCTTTTTCATCCATTGAACCTATTCTAACTATTTAGACGTATTCGTGTAAGATCTGCTTGTCTATTTTTTTGTTTGTTTGTACGGTTCCGTATTTGTTTCTCGTTGAGTTTATCTGCTAAAACAACAAACGTGAGTCTCATCACGTACACTGGCGAGTGTGTGGATATGCGTGTGAGCAAACTACCACGATCTTCAGTAATCTTTTTATTATGTTGTAATCGTCGTATTTCATTGTCATTATGTATAAAATAGGAAAAAGTAGGAGCAGCTTTATTACTTAACTATTACAAAGTTGTGACGTTTCGGCGTAAGCCTTAATCATACAAGAACATACAGGACGAAGAATTAGAGAGAGGAGATAAAGTATAGATTCACATGAATACTATTTTTGTTTTAAAATAGAGTACTTAGCTGTAAATTGTAAGGGGTGGCTTGTCCGGTGGTGTGTGTCAGGAATGGATTTAGTAGAACATGGAGATTGTTTAAAAAGAGACCTGTGACATGTGGTCGGTGGGTTGTAACTGGGGGTGGTGGATGGGGAACCAGGGAGGGGAGAGAGAGTGATACAATATTGACCTAGCTAGGAGAAGTCGAAACAGATGATTGGGGAAGAGGGGTTGCAGAGTGATGCGGTGAGGAAGTTTGAAAAGTAAGAAGGGGTGGACTTAGTGGAGAGGTGCTATAATGATTGATCTATACTTTATCTCCTCTCTCTATTTCTTCGTCCTGGTTGTTTTTATGATTAAGGCTTACGCCGAAACGTCACAACTTTGTAATCGTTAAGTAATAAAGCTGTTCCTACTTTTTTCCTATTTTATACATTCTGGTATCACAGCTTTACTGCAGTGCTTCGTGTGTACTTATACACTAATTATTGTGTGTTACTTCATTGTCATTAGGTCAACACAAGCTGATGTGTCTTTCATTCATTCATTCATTCATTTGCATGTCCCTTGTGGAACTTTGCCTTCTTAACAGCACTCCTGTAGGCCTCATGGTTGTGAGCAAGATGGCCTGCTGCTGATGCATCAATTTCCAGATCATCAACGATGTCTTGCAGCCATCTTCGACTTGGTCTTCCTCTCTTTCTTTTTCCCATCATGTACCCTTCCAAGACAGTCTTCTCTGGATTATTATGATTATCTAGATGTGTCTTTAGCTTCCTTAATTATAGTTTTCCTATTGTTAATTTTTTGTCTTTTATCCTGTGGGTTACTATATATTTGTCTACAGGGACTCTTTCAGAATACTTTTCGAGGTTTTATTAAGGCGATAATTATTCCATTGTTAAAATACTCCAAGCACATTGCAAAATTAGCAAATAAGAAACAAGCTGTGGACTCAGTAACTGGTTATCTCTGGAAATAGCGTTACCGCAGCCGGAACAATACCAAATCTTCATTGCTGCCCGGTCCAATTAACAGTGTAAGGGCACTGATTATTGTCCTTGTTTGTCGATTGTTTATCCGTCGCTTTCGTCTACAGTCTTTCCTCACTTCGTCCCACTCACAGTTCGTTCATTCTGTAGAAGCAGGGGTTACTCCAGGTCTTCATCCCAGCAAAATGTGTCCAATCACAGGCTTCGAGATATCCGACTTGTCCAGTCTCAGGGCCCTTTGCGCGGGGACCCTTCCATCCAGTTGGTCGGGCCGCTCATTACCCTGCTTAGGATAGTGGACTTATGTGAGTCGTGCGGCTTGATAGCGTGAGATAAGACTGGCCCCACTCCCTGCGAGAGAAGACTGGCTCCACTCCCTGAGAGCGAAGACTGGCCCCATTCACTGCGAGAGACGTCTGGCGCCACTCTGCGAGAGAAGACTGACCCCACTTACTGCGAGAGAAGACTGACCCCACTCACTGCGAGAGAAGACTGGCCCACTCACTGCGAGAGAAGACTGGCGCCACTCCTTGCGAGAGAAGACTGGCCCACTCACTGCGAGAGAAGACTGGCGCCACTCACTGCGAGAGAAGACTGCCCCACTCAAAGACTGCCCCCACTTACTGCGAGAGAAGACTGGCGCCACTCCCTGCGAGAGAAGACTGGCCCAATCCCTGCGAGACATACCCTATCGGTGTTACGGAGCATGCTTTTGGAGTTCGTCACCATGACAGCACGGTGTATTTGCTGTTCGACCAGTCAACTGAGTGCAGCAGTGGTCTCTTGGATTTCCGCTGCCTACACTACTGCACACAGTAAAAATGGTAGAGCACATTATGATGGTTAGCTTGAAAAAATACACAATATTTTCTCTTAGACGTGAGAGAAAGAAAAATAGTAATAGAATGACAATGATTCGATCCACAAAGGCATACAAGATGAATGAGTGCATAGTGTACTGTCCTCTCGCGACTAGTTCACAACTAAACAAAGTCACCGACCTCATAACATATTCCGATATTCTATGACATTCTAACGCTCTCTCTCTCTCTTTCAATCTGTCTGTCTCTCTGTCTCTCTTTCTGTCTCGTCTCTGTCTGTCTCTCTGTCTTTGTCTCTCTCTCTGTCTCTCTCTGTCTGTCTCTCTCTCTTTGTCTCTCGTTGTCTCTTTCTGTCTGTCTCTCTTTCTGTCTCTCTCTGTCTCTCTATAAAGGGCAGAATGTCAGACGGGCCTGCGTGCCCAATTCTTAACCCTTTTTAAATAAAGATCAATCAATCACTCACTCAATCAATCTCTTTCTTTGTCTCTCTCTGTCTCTCTCTCTATCTCTCTCTGTCTCTCTGTCTATCTCTCACTGTCTCTCTCTCTATCTCTCTGTCTCTCTTTCTTTGTCTCTCTCTGTCTCTCTCTATCTCTCTCTGTCTCTCTCTTTGTCTCTCTCTATCTCTCTCTTGTCTGTCTCTTTGTCTCTCTGTCTCTCTATCTCTCTCTTGTCTCTCTCTGTCTCTCTCTATCTCTCTCTATCTCTCTCTTTCTCTCTCTCTGTCTCTCTCTATCTCTCTCTGTCTCTCTCTTTGTCTCTCTCTGTCTCTCTCTATCTTTCTCTTGTCTCTCTCTGTGTCTGATTTCACCTTCTGCTTTAGCTAATTCTTGGAAATTTTTTTTCTTACAAATAAAAACAGGATGTGAAAATGAGAGGTCCTTTAAAAATACAATCTAAAAAATCACCTCTCTTTAAAACGTTTAATTTATTTCCTTAATTTCACGTATATTTATGTGGCACGTTACATGAAGCACGAAACAGAAGAAAGATAAATGAAGGCCTTCAAATTCAAGATCACCATATATGGGCAGAGGAAACTGGTGTATAAAAAGCAACTATACAACTCTCAGATGATCGGAAAATACATTTCTGTTCTATCCAAAAAGTGAATATTTCAACTCTGTTAGCTTCCGATATTCTATGACATTCTAACGCTCTCTCTGTCTCTCTTTCTCTCTCTCTTTCTGTCTGTCTCTGTCTCTCTTTCTGTCTCGTCTCTGTCTGTCTCTCTATGTCTCTGCCTGTCTCTCTCTTTGTCTCTCTTTCTGTCTCTATCTGTCTCTCTCTCTGTGTCTGTCTCTGTCTCTCTGTGTCTCTCTCTATATCTCTCTTGTCTCTCTGTGTCTCTGTCTGTCTCTCTGTATCTCTCTCTGTCTCTCTCTCTGTCTCTTACTTGTCTCTCTCTGTCTGTCTGTCTCTTTCTGTCTCTTTCTATTTCTCTCTTGTCTCTCTCTGTCTCTCTCTTTTTGTCTCTCTCTGTCTCTCTCTTTGTCTCTCTCTTTTTGTCTCTCTTTATCTCTCTCTCTGTCTCTCATTGTCCCTCTCTATCTCTCTCTTGTCTCTCTCTGTCTGTCTGTCTCGTCTCTCTCTGTCTCTATCTGTCTGCCTGCCTGTCTGTCTGTCTGTCTCTCTCTCACACACACACACAATCCGATAGTGTTTGTATCTCTTTTCCCAGGAGAGCTGAGTACTTCGATATCAAACTGCCGTGTACACTACTTCACTTCCGTAAACTGCACCCAGAATACAGTATGTCAGAGCAACCTGGATGGCGAGGGATGGATCGACGAGACCACCATTATGATCAACCTTATTGACAAGTCTTGTGGTGAAACTCCTGGAAGGGCATCCTTCTACCTTCATGTGCACAAATTAGGAAATGAAAATACCTGTAACAGTCAAGTTAAATGACTATCATCATCATCATCATGAGGCAGTAGAGCAAACCTTTAAACCTTCCGACAATAACAGCTGCCTTTATCATCAAATTAGAAACAAAATTCCCTTTAACCACTTTAGCTGAGATCCCAGCTTGGTAGACAAAAACAAACTTTAAAAAGAATCTTACATCGCGATCAGTTTAAGTAGAGGCGACCTGGCCAGGAGACATGCACAAATAAAACCACAAAAGGACTACTTGAAACACGATAATTAGCGAACTCACGCTGCGGTGAGTTTAAACTTGTACGCGGATTTGCCACTTATTATTATTTACTTCCGTAAACTGAGATAAAATCAACGAAGAGTGAGACCGCAAACACTTACAAAACCGGAAGTGAAGCAAGAAAAATACAGGGAATGCTTGAGACAGGAACGATATTTTTGAATCTAAACTTAACATTTATCTTGTGGTGAAATCCTGAACACACATATTTTTTTTTGGGGGGGGGGGAATGAGTGGGGGAAGGACGTGGGATTATAATTCTCCTGAAAGTTTCTGACTAATAATTAACAGTGTTGCAATAGTTATACTTGAAGCCTAATTAAATAACAACCCGTGAGTATAATACGGGATTTTGACAAAAGTAGCAAGTATTTTTTAAAAAAAAACGACGATGGAAAACAAAACGGAACAAAATAAAATAAAACGAAAAGAGAAACTGTTAATTAGTTATATTTCAAATCGTCTTACTGTGAAAAAGTCAAACTGACGTGAGAACTGCTATACTATGGGTTAATGAAAATATGACAATTTATAGTGAGACCTTACATTAATGTCAACCTTGTTTTTTTGCTCATTTGAATGTTGGAAGATCAAGATGTTTTGATTGTGTGTAATGACAAAACCATGGCCATCAGTCGGCCCTTATTTTATGGTATACATGCATGCATTCATTTCTACAAACATACATGAAAGAATCAAATATCTAGGATACGTAACAATAAGAAGCACTTGAAATTTACAGAATCATGACAAGCATTGGCTTCACATGAGAGAGACAGACAGACAGAGAGAGAGAGAGAGAGAGAGAAAGGAAAAACATATGTTTAAAAAATTAAAAACCATACAGTGTTATAAGCATTTATTCCGTGCCGTGCCGCGTGGCGTAGGCGATCATTTCTCTCCACAACTCCCTGTCTTTAGACGTGATTATGAGATCCGCCGGTGACTTTCTTTCTATCCACACTGACAGCCCATCCAGTAACTTCTCTCTCTGTCTTTTCTTCCTTCAGTTTTTTCCAGTTGCCACAGTGTGTTCCAATGTTACTCTTCTCAAGAAATGTCCTATAAATCTCGCTTAAGATTTATAAGGATTTAATTTGCAGAATAAGATACGTAGGATGAGGAAGCACAACTAAGAAGTACTTGCGTCCACGGATATTAAGAAAAAATGGTATGTCCAGTAAAAATAATTCACATGAGTTTCTAACCAGTCCCAAGGCCACAGATATTGAACAGGAAAAAAACGTCAATCGATGTATGTCCATCTTGTGGAAACTATATCTGGTACAAAGATGTAGATAACCAGAACTAAAAAAAAAAAAATAAAGTAATATAGTAATAAAGTAATCAAATGTCCACATTTTTAATCATTAGAAAAAAGATTTGAAAACAAAAAATGTCTTAGCTTGTGCCATATTTTTGAAAAGACAGAACGATGAACAATCTCAAAGAAGAGGTTTTTTATCTCCTTCACGGTGATTGGTTCTTGACGTTCGGTGTGGACTCGACTGTCCTTTTCCATGTCTTCGAAGACGTAGGGTTCAACTTTCTCGATAAGTGAATCTTCGTTTATAACCTTGCTAGAGTTGGTTTCACCCTCAAACATGGCTGCATTGCTGGATTCAGCACTGTTTTCACACTCAAACATGGCTGCATTGCTGGATTCAGCACTGTTTTCACACTCAAACATGGCTGCATTGCTGGATTCAGCACTGTTTTCACACTCAAACGTGGCTGCATTGCTGGATTCAGCATTGTTTTCACACTCCGCTGTGGCTGGATGACCAATGCTGATCACGCAACCCGTTTCCTCACATTCATTTATTAACTTGTCAAAGACGACGCCTTCCACTTCTCCCCCTCGCAGAGAGGCCCTCACGTTCATCACAAACTCATCCTCGTCCATGACACCTCCAAACACAGGACTAAGGGCGTCTTCCAGGTTCGGATGGTGGAAGAGAAAGAGAACAGCCAGGACGCACCAATCTAGGCCCAGGCCTACCTCCCAGTCGCTGTCTAGCAGACTCACACACAGAGGAGACTCGGAGCCAAGTATGTCGATGTTTGGATGGTAAACATTGTTGAGACAGGTCACATAAGGCGGCGTATTTGGAAACGCATCGGGCACAGAAACCTGCAGCATAGAGATAAAGCACTAATTACTTAGATGTAACCCAGCACATAAATGACGAGAGGGGGAAAAATGTTTTATTTCAAATTCTTGGGTCTAACTGAGTTAATTGTTTTTTCTCCTAATAATTTGTCAGAGAGGCGTATTGGCTGAGTGATTAGGCAGTCGGTCTACTAACCTGGTGGTACCACGTTCAAATCCCAGCAGTGGGGTTTTTTTCTAGTACCACCACATCAAAACCTGGGGTCCACCCAGCCTCTTGTTTTGTCTTCTTTCTCGCTGTAACTGCGAGCTGGTGTTCTTTGTAGCCGATGCAGTGAAGGTGTTGGGACACAGCATCATATCGGCGTGGGACCGGGTTGTGGTAGCTATTTTTTCAGTCTCAGAGTACAACTGCACCACAATGGGCATTATGACGACCCCTGCCCTCTTAGCCAAGCTGGTCCTGTTACTGGGGGTACCAACGGAAAGGTGAAGCAGGGTCTTGATCAGCTATGGTTCATTAACCCTGACGGTAGCATATCAGCTGTGGGTCGCTGATTGCCTAATCGGACAGCGTCTTAGCGAAGTCCGAGAGATTTGGGAAGGTATATTCGGTCAGGAGTGATACTGGCTACATCATGCGTGGAAGGTCTTGGAAATACGGGCCTAACACTGTATCTCCAAAAGGTCATAATGACATGGAAACGGGGATCTTTACTTAACATCGCCTAATGTGTCAGAGAAGGATAGAGCATCACGGTCGGCATTGCCCGCATATGGCTACATTGAGCTAACCAGAAAAAAAAAGCACGCAATCCTAAGGGAAGTAACTCAAGAGATAATTAATATTTGTAACAAAGTTGCCGATGCTTTCAACAACACAAACATGAACTTAGTTATTTAACAAAAAGAAGAAGAAGAAAGCTATATTACTGTAGATTTCCAAGGCGAATCATTTATAATTGGCGTCACGCTGTTCTGGCAGGTCTTTGGAAATTAAGGTGTCCGTAAACACCGGCGCATCTTGTGATCATTCATCATATTGTCTTTATTCTATTCTTCATGGAACCGCAGACTTGTGTTCTTTGCAGCCGTCACCGAAACCACATGCGTTGTGTCGGATGGGGAGTCGATTATGATGGCTGACTTCTCGGCAGATTCACTACAATCGGAGAGACACGGGTTGAAGGAACGAGTCAACCAAAGACAGCACCTCGAGGTGAATGTATTGAGGTCATGGCCAGCTCGGACAGGTCGGCCCGGATAAACCTCCATTCTCATACTCGAAGCGGTGGTTACGCAGGCTCCAGATTTGCTCACAGCCAGTTTGCCGTTACGATAGACAATATAGTCCCATCCACTTTTTAAGCCTCGTACCACGGACCCGCCCGTCAAGATCACAGGGTCATGTGGTTTGGGGGGGTGATGCTGAATTTGTTCCTGCACCTGGGCTTCTGTTCTCGCCATCCACGGTCAAGCTTTATCACGACCTTCACCTTGTTCTGCATGTTTCACACGTTAGTCTATTCCGGTTCTAGAGAGATCTGCTCTGGGCCACAGACTGCTGACAATGTCTCTTCTGCCTCAGACATCCACGATCTCCCTAGTTTAATACGTTTACCCTTTGCTGAATTCATCTGTGGCAGAAGGGGGTGGTTTGCTGTCCTGGCAATCCTGGGGTACAGCTTCACTTGCCTGTACTTGTACTTGTGCCTTACTTTCATGCTGGGCGTATCCAGCAAACAGCATATAGCTATGACAGGAGAATCCCGAATTGGCTAAGGGTGCCCCAGTAACACGGTTATGGAAAGGGGCACCTGACTCCTTCTCTCCCTCGGCTCCCCCCACCACTCCCCAAACTCCACCCCTAATTGAGACTGACATCATAATCCCCTATATACCAACAAAATCAGGACATATGGCTTACTTTAAGATTTTAAAAATCGGTAATTCCCGGAACTCTGCCCCTGCCATTGGAAAGTCCGTATCATGAAATTACACGAAACAGTTTGTCCATCCAGTCCGACTCAAAGAGTTAAGAAAAAAAAACAACATTTTTTAAAGAGGCACTTACCTTGAACTTAAAAGTTGCACCTTTATAGTAGCCATCGTTTGGGGTTATGCAAAGATAGAAGGCTCTGTCCTCCTCACAGCTGAGATCGATTTTGGCTTGACCGCAGGTAAGGTTATCAATATTTCGACATAGTCGGTACAGCTCCTTGACGTAACAACCTTGAGGAGTAGCCATGTTGTACAAGACAGCAGATGGAGGGCCAAAAAAAAAAAGTTGTGGGACAACTAAACACTTCTATCTGTAGTATTCTGGGAAAATTTCCTGAGAACTCCTTTGTCAGTTCGCATTAGCCAGAGCGTTCATTTAATAGCAACAACAGATCGGTTGCTACTTGCTTTTTTTTTGCTACATAATCCTTTTAGACAATAAAGTTCAGAAATCAAATTGCTTTGCATAATCTTATAAATTTACACGTTTGTATTAAACACTCTGATAAACTTACATGATTGTATTAAACATTAGACACAGTTGTGAAATAGCTACGGGCAGCATTAAAAACACTATTAAAATTTCTGTTTAGTTTTTCAAGCATTTGCTTTCAAATTAAAATACTCCTTAACTTCCAGCTGCATTCATAGGCATACAGGTATAATAAATGCTCTCTTTGAAGCCGAAATGCCACTTTATATTGTCACAGAACTCTCACCTACGTTTGCGCGTTATCTCAGATACACAGCCATAAGTTACTATTTATAGTAACAAGTAAGGGTTAAATATAGTTACCTGAGTTAACCAAATGATGTAACTCTTCACCAATACCCGCCAAGTTTCGGGTAACATTGTGGAATAAAATAAAAGCTGTGCTGGTTTATTTACTGTTTTTTTTCTTTCTAACTGTGGATAATATTTATCTTTCTTAACAATTAATGCTTTTTTTTCTATTTTAAAAGATCATAATACTGTGCTGTGCTGGTATGCGTTGCAGTCATGCTTCTCAACAGAACATGTTTTGCAGAAGTGTCCGAAGAGTGAAGTATAGAGAAAACAAATGTGGCCAGTACTTGTATCAGTTCAAGAGAAGCTACACGGAGATGTACACAAATTCCAGCTGATTACTTGCTAAGTGTACAAGTCGACGTCTGAGAATGATCGAATAGGAAGAAAGAAGAAGAGGAAGAAAAAAGAAGAAGAAAGTAGAAGGAAGAAAAAAGAAAGAAGAAGAAGAGAGAAGAAGGAAGAAGAGGAAAGAAGAAGGAAGAAAAAAGAAAGAAGAAAAAGAAGATTCTCCGTAATCCTTGATATTTTCCATTAGCTCAACTAGTGACTTTTTACTGAACCATTGCCTTAGGCCAGTGTTTTTCAACCTTAATATCTCAAAGTTATCAGCACAAAAAACCAAGCTAAGATTATTCTTATAAATAAAGATCAATCAGTCAATTCAAATATAATACCCACCCTCATTTATGCATATGAAGTCTGGAAAACAACTGAAGAAACAAACAATAAATTAAACTGTTTTAAAAACAAATGCCCAAGGAAAATGCTCTGTATAAAATGGAGCGAATTCAAGAACAACGATAAGGCAGATGAGCGAAGAATAACCAGTCTCATGAGTGATCAGAAAAAAAAGGAGATGGGCATATGTCGGTGACGTGATGAGAAAAAACATTCACAATCCCAGAACAAGCTATCACGTGGAACACAACAGACCGAAAAAAAAATAGATCGGTCACGTGTAGCTCTGAAGAGGACATTATTAAGACAAGCCAAATTAGTAGGCATAAAATCCTTTAATGAGGTTGAAAAACTCGCCGAAAACAGGAATACTTGGCAAACTACCATGCGAGCCCTTTGTGACGTTAAACGCCAAGGGAATGTAATATCTCTACGATTTTGACCCCCCCCCCCCATATATATATATATAAATAATTAAAATTCCTTCTCCCAACAGTTTGGGAAACACTGCGTTAGACTGTCCATTACTCTTTTCTCCTGGTCTTCCCCGGGGTATATTGTTATGTGTACGTTGTTATGATACTTTCAAGCTCTTCTTTTCTCGTTATTATTTCTCACTTATCAGTGAATTATGACTGTTGTTTTCTTACGGATTTAAGTATGGTTTAAGAAGAAGAAGAAGAAGAAGAAGAGCTTATCAGAACAATTGTTTTTTTCACTGTTTCATATATACAATTATTACGTGGATATATATATTTTTTATCTACCATGTTCTATGTCCTTTGTAGCTGCTGCAGTAAAGGCACTGAGGTACAGCATCGTGTCATTTTAGAAGTGAATTACAGCAGCTGTTTTTTTTCTCCAGAGTGGAGCTAAAGAAGAAGGAGGTGTGCGATACTTCTTCAGCAGACTCCACCACCAATGGGACTACGGCAACTCCTGCCTCGTTAGCCAGGCAGATTCTGTGATTTACACAGATGGGTCCATTGTACGACATCAGTGGAGCGCACGGGCATTCTCAGCACTTTTGGCGGGTAGGATAATCCAGGAAGCCAGCGGCGCCTTCGCCATGACCACAAGCAGAACGACGATGGAGGTGATGACGGTAACGAAAGTATTCGTGAGGCTGGGGTCACATGACCACGCCCGTGTCCGCGTACTAAGTGATTCAATGAGTATGATCTGGAAGGTCGAGGCAGGTTCTGTACGCAGGCGGTGGCTTGAGACACTGCAGAAATCAGCGATTCGCAGAGTCACCTTCATCTTTGTCCCTGGACACGCGGGCATCCATGGAACTGAGAGAGCTGACAGACTGGCTGGCTCTACCATCGTGGCAGATGGATAGCTACTGGATCAAGCTGATATTGTTAACGCGCTCAGAGAGATGAGCAGAGTGGAAGGCTTTCAGAGCAGTGAATCTAAATCGCTGCCTAAACTGAAAAAGCTGAGATTACAGATCGGCATATGAGAGGCATACTGGACATGCGAGACAACTTGCCAACCACCACAGGACAGGCCTATCAGCTGCAGGACACTAATGCACTGATTTGGAAGGGGGGTTATGTCGGAAAAAAGGGGGAGGGGGTCTGAGCATCTCTGAACATCCCCAGAGTGCAATGATGATGACATAGACCATATTGTATAAACCATAGTCAGGCAAGATCTGTTACTAGGGGGCTACTAATGAAGATGTAGGACAACACCAATGGTTCAGCCTTTACGCTAGCATGTCAGCTATAGGTCACTGACTGCAAGATCGGACAGTGTCTTTGCCCCTATTATGCTCGTTTAATGTAGGTGTTTTCTGAGTGCTTGCTTTATCTTGCCCCTATTATGCTCATTTAGTGTAGGTGTTTTCTGAGTGCTTGCTTTATCTTGCCCCTATATTGCTCATTTAATGTAAGTGTTTTCTGAGTGCTTGCTTTATCTTGCCCCTATTATGCTCATTTAATGTAAGTGTTTTCTGAGTGCTTGCTTTATCTTGCCCCTATTATGCTCATTTAATGTAAGTGTTTTCTGAGTGCTTGCTTTATTCTAAAACTTTATTGAATAGTAAGTAAATATGTGCTATGACTGAATCAATGAAACGTAAATATGTTCCTATTATGTATGTGATAATGTTTATTAAACACACGAACATAGCAGCGTATTACAGACTTTATTAGTTACACCATGAGTCAGTAAACTGATGCCTTAAGACCAGATGTAATATATAAAGTCCAAGTCTGTGATATATTTCTTGTAACATCGTAACACAAAAAGTAGAATGTTATATTGTTATTGACATTCTGAAAAGTGAAAGATATAAAATTTCATTGTGAATGAAGCTGATAAGCATTTACACTCAAATTTGACATTAGGTAACTTTAATTGTATACTCCTTGTTTTTGTTGTGGAGTTGCTGCCAGCAACATGATGATGATGTCAAAACACAGGAAAAATGTCAGGCAGGATGTGGGTTATGCCGACCTGCTTGAATACCCGGTGTGGAGCCAAGAAATGAGCTTATCTGCACATTCTAATGACATGGATACTCTAACCCAGTGGTTCCCAATTGATGGTCCACAGACCCCATGGAAGTTCGCAGAACCTGTCATGGGGGTCAGGGGAACCTGTCATGGGGGTCAGGGGAAACTGTCATGGGGTCCATGACAAAAAAAAAACAAACAAACATCAAGGTCCTTTTTTATTTCCTTTGTGAAATGTTTAACAACCGATGTTTTGGTGAGTCCTGTATGGAGGTTTGGACTTTTTTGTCCATGTTGAAAAATAGGAAATATCGAACCACGCGGGGAAGCGATTGTTCGGAAAAAAAAGATGCATGATTTCTCTCACTATATTTAGGTTGTTAGCTGGCACACATTTCATATTCTGTTCATTTGTCAGGACAAGTAGGAGTGTTAATTGCTGTCTATTTCTTCTTAAATACATTATTGTCATTTGAAAATTCATGAAGTTTGTATCATGTTGTTGGTGTAGTGTAGTGTTTACTCATTAAAGGTTACTCATATTTTCTGAAAAAAAAAAACCAAAGCTAAAAAAGCTGCCATAGAGACATGAAACCTTTTTTTTCAAAGGATTGGGGGGGGGGGGGGGGGGTTGTGGCCTGGAAATTGAAACAAGTGTGTGTGGGGGGGGGGGGTCTGCAGACTTTTGTTCCCATGGAGTCACTGCTCTAACCCTTTATCCAGGTTCAGAAAGGCACATCTGGCTGTTACTAGAAGCACCAAAAGGAGGTGGGATAGAACTCTACTGGCCACAGTAACTGTTGTTATAATAGCACACTGATCGTTGTTGTCAATATTTGCACTTCATATTAGTATAAATTTAGTTAAAAATGATTTATGTGAAAACACTGAACATGTTGCTGTTCTACAGTTCTTCTGGTAATAAAGAAACGATGATGTTAGTGATGGTTGTTAATTTCTTTGTAGTTAAAAGATACAAGCTCTTATCAGCTGAAGCCAAAGTGAGGAACTTGGCTGTCTTTTGTAGTTGTTCAGCTTTGGAGTACAGGCAATTCTGAATTGTATAGGGTGTCATGGAAGTAGTTTTATTCATAGTCTGGGGATAAAGGATTGCTTATTAATGTTTCTGTTTCTTGTAAATATCCTGGTTAGACCCCACTATCCACCTTTCTCAGTCTCCTGCCAGATGTAAAATGAGGTCTTTCCTGCCAGTCTTTGGGGGAAAAAACGTTTTTTTTTTTTTTTGGCTAGCTCCAGATTAAAATTTTTTTGTCTTATGATAAAGTATAATAAATAAAAATGTTCTTCCTTGTTTCTTTCTGACTTTTAGTTTAAAAACAACACATATTTAATTACACATAAACAAGCACACATTTTTGAAACATCACATATGAGTAGATAAGTTTCAGAAAATATCATTTCAAGATTTATAGTTATTAAAAAGTACATATCATTTAATTTCACATTAACAGATTCTTTTTTACAGACAGTGTAAAAAAATGTTAGGTTTTTTGCATGAAGTTAAAATGAGACTCTTCTTGTTATCTACAGGTTTGTCTAACCATAGATCTGAGTTAAAATGAGACTCTTCTTGTTATCTACAGGTTTGTCTAACCATAGATCTGAGTTAAAATGAGACTCTTCTTGTTATCTACAGGTTTGTCTAACCATAGATCTGAGTTAAAATGAGACTCTTCTTGTTATCTACAGGTTTGTCTGACAACAGGTCTTTCTGACTCCTTGTCTGTAGATCTCTCTGTCCATACATCTTTCTGTCTGCTCATTTGTGTCCATATATCTGTCTCCTCCTCTGTAGATACGTGTCCATATATATTTCTGCCTATCTGCAGATATTTGTGCCCATATATTCTGTGCTCTTTTGTAGATATTTGTATCCACATATCTTTATCCATGATCATATATCTTTCTATTTGCTCATTTATAGATTTTTCTGACTACAAAATCCATCTGCTCATGTATAGAATGTCTCAGCAGAATCATTTGTTACATAGGATGTTAGGCAAATATTATGTCAGTTGTCTCCTTAAGATCACGTAAAAAAAAACCAAAATAAGGTGAAAGGAATACAGTCTATAGTGAATTATCTTATGATGTGAATACCATCTATGGGACCTACTTTCAGAATACTTCCACCAATTCACCCATACTGCAAAAACTGGTATCCAACATTGGGTCAAACTCCAAGGGTATGATGGATTACACAGTTGATAGTGCAATATGTGAAAATAGTATGTCCTGTAAAAAACAAATCCCATGATTACACTGGACAACAAATGTTCACAAAAAAGTCATGCCCTTCTTATATAATTAGACACTTCTTAGCAATTCTAAGTACTGAAGACAAATATGGCAGTCATAATGCAAAAGTTGGCTATTGTTTATAAGAAACGTGCAATGGTCATTTAGTAAATACAGTTTTACAACAGAGCCTAAAGCTCACCATTGAATGTCCACTTCTGTGTTCGATGTTTCTTTACCTGCTGTTTGTACAACTGCTCAGGATCATGTGTAGTTAAAGTTCAACAATAATCAGCCAACATGGAAGTGGACTACTTCCCCTGATACTGTTTCTCTATTGTTGTGATATCCTGATGGATGTGGACTACTTCCCCTGATACTGTTTCTCTATTGTTGTGATATCCTGATGGAAGTGAACCACTTTCCCTGATACTGTTTCTCTATTGTTGTGATATCCTGATGGAAGTGAACCACTTTCCCTGATACTGTTTCTCCATTGTTGTGATATCCTGATGGAAGTGAACCACTTTCCCTGATACTGTTTCTCCATTGTTGTAATATCCTGATGGAAGTGTTCCCCCAGTTCATCACTAAGCATGCTGCATTTGTCGGGGAATAAATCCAAGTGGGAATGGAGAAAGTGCAACTTGAAGGACACACTGAAGCCAAGTTTGTGGTGCAGAGACAACATAATCTCAACCCGTTCTTTGTAGTTTTATGCTTTGATATTTCCAAGGAATTTAGTTGACACCAGGCTAAATGCAACACAAGTATTTTTTTCGTTACTCTGCGGCAGGTTGTCAGACTTCTCATTTTTGCTTAACTGAGTCAAGGGAATTTGTCTATCAGGTGCCTGAATGCTGGCTTAGCATGGCAATGACTTTTATAAAATTCTTCAATCGGACCATGTTAATGTGATAATATGATTTTGTGTGTATCTACCATGATTCAGTGCGTATCTATCAATGCTGGGTGTTGCACATTCTTTTCTTTCAAAGACTTCCTTTCAGGCCAGATTTTCTTCACATAGTGCAGTGCCTTTTCTCAGCTGCCTTGTTCACACACACAAAAGCAGCAATACTTTGTATATCCCAAATGCCATCAACACGGCCACTATCATCAAGTCACCGCAGAGATACCAGCTGTACTTGAGATACTGAAGACAGTCCATCAATTTCATTGTTATTTTTATATTTACCACATTTAAATTAATAAAGATTGAGTAGTTTCATTTCATGGGCAAATTGTGTATTGGCCAGTGTTATCTAACCAATCACAAGACCACAGCAATTGAACAGGAAAAAAATATGTCGAAAGATGCATGCAAAAAAAAAAAAAGAGTGAAAAGCATTTTGTGGAAACTATTTCTGATACAAACATGTGAACAATCAAAACTGAAAAAGAAATAACAGAGTAGAATTTTTTTTTATAAGAAATCAATTGTGTACAGATTTAATCATTAGAAGGAATATATGAAAACAAAAAATTTAGTAACTTGTGCCATATGTTTGAAAACACAGAACGATGTAGAATCTCGAAGGAGAGCTTTTTTATTCTGATGCCAGCATTGATTTCACACTCCGCTGTGGCTGGATGACCAATGCTGATCATGCAACCTGTTTCCTCACATTCATTTATTAACTTGTCAAAGACGACGCCTTCCACTTCTCCTCCTCGCAGAGAGGCCCTCACGTTCATCACAAACTCTTCCTCGTCCACGATACCTCCAAACACAGGACTAAGGGCGTCTTCCAGGTTTGGATGGTGGAAGAGAAAGAGAACAGCCAGGACGCACCAATCTAGGCCCAGGCCTACCTCCCAGTCTTCATTTAGTAGACTCACACACAGAGAAGCCTCAGCCTCAGGCGTGAGTATGTCGATGTTTGGATGGTAAACATTGTTGAGACAGGTCACATGAGGCGGGTTAATTGGAAACGTCTCGGGCACAGAAACCTGCAGCATGGAGATAAAACAAACCACTAACAAGTTGTAACCCATCACACAATGACGGGAGAGGAAAAAACCTACACAATTTTATTTAAAATTCTTCACTTATTCATTCATTCATTTGCATGTCCCTTGCGAAACTTTGCTTCGCTACCAGCTCTCTTGTAGACCTATCGGTTGTAAGCAAGATGCCCTGCTGCTGATGCATCCATTCATAAATCATCAACAATGTCTTGTTGTCATCTCCGTCATGGTCTTCCCTTCTTTCCTTTTCCCATTATGTACCCTTCCAAGACTGTTTTCTCCAAACTCTCATGGCGTTTAATATGTCCCAAATACTTAAGTTTTCCCTGTTTAATCGTCTTTACTAGCCAGCCTTCTTCAATATTACATTCTTATAGTATGGATTTATTCGTTCTCTTTTGTGTCCATGAAATGTGTAGAACTCTTCTTTAGCATTTACGTTTAAATGCACTACTGTGTTTCTCAGTTGTTCTGTTAAGTATGGCAGGTCTCACAGGTGTATGTTGCGATGTCTTCATGTATTACTAAACTTGAAATTTACGCTTATAATTTGTCAGAGGAAGATAAAGTAAAACAGTCAAAATTGTCTGCATAATAATCGTTGACTAAACCGAGAGTAAGTACGCAAGTGTACGGGAAATAACTCTAGAGATAGTTATTGTTTGTAAACAACACAGTTACTTTTTAACAGCACAAACAGGAACTTTATTATTTAACTTAAGGGGGGAAAAGGGGGGGGGGGGGAAGCTATATTATCGACAAGGAAAAGACAAAAATAATGAAGAATCTAGTCACGCTAGAGGGGGGGGGGGAAAGTATATCTGGAAGGAACAGAAATAGAAGAAGAATATCTTTTTTTGCATATCTTGGAAATTACGTGGACCAGGAAGGAGGCACGAGGAAAGAAGTTAGAACTAGAATAACGGATGCAGCACTGGCTTAAAGAGTCTTGAGAAAATATGGAAATCAAAACTGCTTAGTGCAGGAACAAAGCTTAGGATATTCATCTCAGATATGGTACCCGTCCTCACGTATACATGCGAACGATGAAAAATACAACAACAAAGAGATACAGGGCAGAATGGACGTATTCGGAAACAAATGTTTAAGAAAAATCCTCTTTACACAACAGAACGAATTAGAGATAAGAGAAATGAACATGCAGCAAACAGTCTCAGCAGTCAGCAAGAAAAGAAGGTAGGCCATGTGATGAGAAGAATCGAGAACCAACAAAGCAGGTCATCACATGGGGAAACATGTGGCAAAAAGAAAAAAAAGAGGAAGACCTCAAGAGACCCAAAAGAGAACGCTGACAAGAGAAACTAAGATGACTGGCATCAAATCCTTTGATGAGATTGAGTAGCTCGCCGAAAACAGAGACTCAGGGCGAGACACTCTGCGAGTCCTGTGTGACGTCTGACGGCACAGGAAAGATGTAAGATATAAGATATCATAGTATCTTCCCCAGACGAATCATTTATAACTGGCCTCCCATTTTTCTGGCATGTCCGTGGATTAAGTAGAAAAAAAAACTTAAATATTTTGGACACATTAAACGTCATGAGAATTTAGAGAAGACAGTCTTGGAAAGGTGCATGCTGGGAAAAATAGAAAGAGAGGAAGGCCAAGACAAAGATGACTGCAAGACATCGCTGATGATCTACAAATATACGCATCAGCGACAGAGTATCTTGCTCACAACCGAGAGGCACACAGGAGAGCTGTTAGGGAGGCGAAGTTCTGCAAGGGACATACAAATGAGCGACTGACTGACTAACCGTGAACGTTAACGTGGACTTGAACACGGATACATCTTGTACCATTCATTCATCTTATTTTCCTTTGTTCTAATCTTCCTGGGGTTACAGACTCTTGCTCTTTGCAGCCGTTGCCGTGTTCAGGTCGAAACGCAGACATGTGTCAGATAGGGAGCAGATGACGATAGGTAACTTCTCGGCAGATTCAGCACTACCGGAGAACCACTACGAACCCTGTCCAGGTTGAAGGAACGTATTAGCGTGCCTTTGGTCGTTAAGTGTCCATCCGGTTTTCCGACATCGTACGTATGGTCGATATAGCGACGCTTGGTTTATTTCACTAAAACAACTGGTGTAACATTTAGACTGTACATACTTTTCCGGTGACACTTTTCAAAATGGTGAAAGAGTGCTTAGTTACGAGCGATGCCGAGCGAGAAAAAGTAAGAGAAACATCGAAACTTTTCAATTTTTGATGGTGTAGATAGGGGTATAGACACGGTCTGTGACCACCCCACTGCTTTTGAATGTATTCCAAGTAGATCTAGACATATTAGACGACTGGAGAAGTAGTTAGGAGGTTATTTCAGACATTAATTTAGCGAGAATGCAACATAGAATCACAATACGAGATCGACAAGTAGATCTAGATATCTCAGATGGTAAGTAGTGCATATCTAGACCTAGCCGATGGTGAGCTGGGCATTGGCTAAAAACATCACATTACTTCTTTTTTCCTAAAAAAACTCTGCATTTATGAAATCTTCATACATTTAATTATATTTTGAAACATAATAGGTACACGGAAGTACATGGAAATATAGTTTTCCATTCCGTTTTACAACTATAGCCCCTATACAGATCAAGACCCGCGCTTTTACTCCGGCACCCAACTGAACGTTTCTTCCTGTGGCACAGGAAGAGCTAGGATATTGGTACCTGGCTCCTCCTAGACTTGGGGAAGGAAAGGCAAGCGGACATGACACTGACCACACTACACTCTACTGCACCTACAATTCAAAGGAAATATTGACATTAACACTAGGTCGTTAAGCCAGTCCAGGTGCCGTTTACTATCGAGCTTCCTATATAAAAAGAAAAAAAAAATGTCTCGAATGGGAGAATAGATGAGAATAGGACTGCCGAGCCCAAGGGTACAACCCCGGCTTCCCACCCTTCAGCCCTCGTTGGGACTGACTAACATCATAATCCCCTATATACCTCAATGGCATGGACATAGTGCTCGCTTCAAAACTGATTTCAAACATCGGTAATTCCCGGAAATCTGTCCCTGCTATTGGAAAGTCCCTATCTCGAAATTAGAAGAAAAGTTCGTCAATAGAGTCCGAGTCAAGGAGTTAAACAGAAAAAAAAAAGTGGCACTTACCTTGAACTTAAAAGTGGCATCTTTATAATAGCCGTCGTTCGGGGTTATGAAAAGATAGAAGGCTCTATCTTTCTCACAGCTGAGGTCGATTTTGGCTTGACCACACGTAAGCTTGTCAATATTTCGACATAACTGGGACAGCTCCTTGGTATAACAACCGTCCGGAGTATCTATGTTGTTCGAGTCATTATACCAACCGTCCGGAGTATCTATGTTGTTCGAGTCAACTGACGAAGAAAAAAAAACAGTTTCACTCCGTGTGACTACTGGACACTTTTATCTTTAAGATTCTGAGGAAGATTCCAGAGAACCCGTTGTGAGTTTGCGTTACTTAACTAGAGCGTTCATTTAAGAGAGAGAGAGAGAGAGAGAGAGAGAGAGAGAGAGAGAGAGAGAGAGAGAGAGAGAGAGAGAGAGAGACTCGGTGCTTTTAACTATTTTTATTACATAATTCTTTTAGACAAAATAGGTTGAGGAATAAAATTGCTTGCATAGTCTGACAAATTTGATTGTATTAAAATAAAGTTGTGCATCACCTACCAGCAGCATTTTTTTCCATTTTAAAAATTCTGTTTAGTATTTCAAGCATTATCTTGCAAACGTGTGTAACCTTTAATCTCTAGATGCGTCCACAGACATACAAGAACAATACAGGTTCAGAATGTCGTTTTATATTGCCACAGCACTACCTCCACGTTATCTCAGATCCGCAGCGACAAGTTACTATTTGTAGTAACAAGTAAGGCTTAAATACATAGTTGTCGGGGGTCAACCAAGTG
This sequence comes from Achatina immaculata, assembly GCA_009760885.1. Classification (NCBI taxonomy): domain Eukaryota; kingdom Metazoa; phylum Mollusca; class Gastropoda; order Stylommatophora; family Achatinidae; genus Lissachatina; species Lissachatina immaculata. The sequence goes on from CM019700.1 coordinate 13,949,094, forward strand.
AATTAACTCTTTGGTTAACCAAGTGAAGTAACTCTTCGGTTAACCAGGTCACGTGACTTCGCCAATACCTTACTCGTTTCGGTTAGCACTTGCAAATAAAAGAAAAAAAAAGACGTGCTGGTTTATTTATTGTCTTTTTCTAAATGTGGATAATATTTATCTTTCTTAGCAATAATGGACACATGGAATGGGAGAGCAGCTGACAGATAATGTTGGTTATGGTCACCATTCTATGATGGTAGGCAGATGATCTCAATGTAGGGACAATGGCTACGATCACTGACTAGTACAGTCACTGCCCAGAAGGAAAGCAATGGTAAACTACCTTCTGGAAACATACCAAGAAACCCAAAAAGCTACAAAGAAAGTCAAATAGGAAAAAGTCTTTCCCATCGCAACATATGCCTGTGAGACCTGGACACTTAACAAAACAGCTGAGAAATACATAAATGCCTTTGAATGTAAATGCTACAGAAGAGTTCTCCAAATATCGTGGACACAAAAAAGAACAAATATATCTATACTACCAGAGCTTAATATTGAAGAAGGCTTGCTAGTAAAGAGGATTAAAGAGAGAACACTTAAATATTTTGGACACGTTAAACGTCATGATAATTTAGAGAAGACCGTATTGGAAGGATACATAATGGGAAAAAGAAAAAGAGGAAGACCAAAACGAAGATGGCTGCAAGACATCGTTGACGACCTGCAAATGGATGCCGCAGCAGCAGGCCATCTTGCCCACAACCGAGAGGCCTACAGGAGTGCTGTTTGGAAGGCAAAGTTCCGCAAGGGACATGCAAATGAATGAATGAATGAATGAATGGCAATAATGCTTCTTTTTTTTCTTTTTTTAAAGATCATCATCATTGTCGTCGTCTTCATCATCAGATGCGGTTCTGATAGGCATGGCAGTTGTGGTTCTCCATAGAACATATTCTGCAGAAGTGCCGAACATATGAAGTACAGAGAAAACAGATGTGGCCAGTACCAATATCAGCTCAAGAGAAGCTACACGGGGATGTATACCAACTCCAGCTGACCACTGACTACTTCCAAAGTATACAAGTCGACGTCTGAGAATGATAGAAGAAGAAGAAGAAGAAGAAGAAGAAGAAGAAGAAGAAGACGAAGAAGACGAAGAAGAAGAAGAAGAATCTACATAGATCTCTGTGCTTGATATTTTCCATGCGCTCAGCTGGTGACTTTTTAATCGTGCTCTTGCGTTAGACTGTCCATTTTTTTTTCTCTTGGTCCTCCTCTGCCTCTCTTCCCATTTATCTTTCCTGTTGTTATAATGTTTTCAAGCCACCCCCTTCTTGTTATACGTCCAGTGAATGACGACTGTTGTTTTCTTATGGATTTAATTAAGTTCCTTTCTACATTTGCATTAGTTAGACAGTCCCCGTTTGTCACCACAGCTGTTCTAAGGACTGTTAAAGCCGGAGGTGGGGGTGGAGGTTACGCTCTCCACTCTAATGAAATGTCTCCAAGGCGTGCGTCTCAAATAGCCTCTGATAGTCCAAGTCCAGCTCTTGGCATTCTCGTGGCGGAACTGTTCAAACTGACAAGAGAAGGGGCGAAGGCGAATATCTGGCGCCTGAAAACCAGACGCTTCGGGTAGATGAAAGTCTTGTTCTGAGGGAAGGAAAACTCTGATTTAAAACCCGCTGCTGGCGAGATTCTTCAGCTGCCGTGCGTGGGGTGGGGCTCCTCCCGGCCAGTGAAGAAAGGTGCGAATGGGGTTGCTGCTCGGCGCCACCGTGGAAAAGATGGAAGAAAGGATTAAGTGAAATAACCAGTAGTCTTTTGAGGTCAGGACTGCTCAAATCACGGCACCTCTGCTCTGGAGGACGGCCACGTCCTATGTGCACCCATGCTGGGGCGGATTGCCTGAACCCGCTTAACCCAGGGGTTAAACTAAGACACTGCTGGCGAGATTCTTCGGTTGCCGCGCGTGGGGTGAAACTCCTCCCGGCCAATGAAGAAAATGCGATTAGGGCTGCCGTGTGACGCCGCTGTGAAAAGATGATGGAAAGGATAAAATGAAGATTAATCGGTATGTCCAGTAGTCTCGCGACGAGAGCTACTCATACCACGGCACCTCTGATCTAGAGGCCGGTCACGTCCGATAAACACACATACTGGTGAAATATGCCTAATCCGGCTTAACCCAGGGGTGAAACTTGATAATTAATCATGTCATGGTACCTCCGCTCTAGAGGTCGGTCACGTCCTAAATTCTCCCAGACTGGGATAATACGCCTAAACCGGCTTAATCTAGGGGTGAAACTTACTAGTGGGGAGGATTCGTCATCCTGGACAAAAGCTCCGTCCTGGTCACAACTAGGAAGGGAAGCGGCCACAACCACAGAACGCTGAGACACTGGACCAGTGTAGTCTAGAGAGGCAACCACCTCTCACCCGGCAGGGATATGTGCGTACTCTAATCACGCTGAGGTTTTCCGGTGAGAAAGTCCAACTCTTGATTAAACTGGTGCAACGAAAACCACAGTGTCATGAAATCCCGCTTCTGTGACCAACCGAGACTACAGACCCAAGCCCCGCGATACTCTGAACCTCATGTGGTCCTCTCGAGGATCTCCTCGGGGACAGCAGGCGGACTACAGGACCAATAAAGGACCACAAGAGTAAATTCAGTAGGATCACGTGGCGATCTTGGTGGTAGAAGCGAAAGAAGAAGAAGAAGAAGAAGTTACCACAGCTGTTCATGACCTTCTTAACCCACATACGAGGGTTATACCGAAAATCGTAAGCAACATTTTTTAAAATCAGAATTTATAGATAGAGAAAATATAAATGTATCACCTAAAACTGCAGCCTTTGCGCTTCATGTAGAGGTCACATGACGTCACCATCATGTGTCACGTGAACACGCGGAGCATAAACAAAATGGCGGGTGCTAAAGTTTCGTTTCGTCAATGTTCTGTTATTGAGTTCCTCGTTAAAGAGGAAATCCCCGCTGCTGAAATTCACCAGAGACTTCAACTTGCTTATGGAAATGTGTGTATGGGTGCTAGCAGTGTTAGGAGGTGGGTGAAACATTTCAAGGATGGAAACATAAGCATCCAAGATATGCCTCACAGCGGTCGCCCTCGAACTGCCTCCACTGAACGCAACATAGAAAGGATTGACGACATCATTAAAGAAGACAGACGTGTCACAGCATCTGAAATCGTTGTAAATCTTGGAATAGGACACAATGCAATACAGGAGATGACTGAAACCCTAGGCTATAAAAAAGTTTATGCTCGATGGGTCCCACAGGAGAGAACGTCCAGAAAGCAATGCGTCTGTGCCGTCGGTCAACTGGAACGGAATTCTACCGGGAGGGTATTTTCAAACTTGCAGAGCGATGGGGAAAATGTGTGCAGAGAAATGGAGATTATGTTGAAAAGTGAAGAAAAAGATGCAGATTAAGATGATACATTTATATTTTCTCAATCTATAAATTCTGATTAAAAAAAATTTTTGCGCACGACTTTCGGTATGACCTTCGTATCTCGACTGTCTCAAGTGATCTTCGATCTGTTGAATGTTTATGGTTCACTTTCTATAGAATATGATAGGCTCAATGTAACATTTTAGAAGTCTCTGATGTTCAATGATAGAAAGTTTTGTTTTATTTTATTTTTAGTCTCTCTCTCTCTCTCTCTCTCTCTCTCTCTCTCTCTCTCTCTGTTGTACAGACAGCGACGTGATTTCTCGGATTGAAGAGAACTGGTTCTATCCCCGTTGTCGTAGCTTTCTTGTTGATAAAAATTCTCACCGATGCTACGTAGAACGTGGACCTATGCTGAGATCTCCATTCCAAAGAGAAGATCAAAAACAAAGTTGATCTTCTTCTTCGGTTTGTACCTTGAATGTTATAAAAATCTTGTATTCGCTCCCCGCCTACATTAAAATTTCTTTAGCGAGAGAAAACGAAAACGATTTTGAATGAAGCAATTTTTGTACCTTCAACGTGGAAGAGGTTTTCTTATATTGACTACGACAAACAGATGCCGACAGTGATTTCAGAAATGATGAATTTGTCTGATTTTATCAGGCAGTACGCTGGGTAAGATAATAGTTTGATGTCTTCATCTTCATTTATAAAGTATATTATTAGAGTCTAACATCTCAGATGCGATTCAGAATGTTCAGTTCGCTTTTTACATCATTGTGCGCGTGTCCAGCTGCAGACATGGAGTGGTTACATCAGAAAGGATGACAGTTGCTAATTTTTTAAAGTATCATAAAAACTGGGCTTCGGACTGTTTGTTCCGTACATATTTAATTACTTTTCTAATCTATTATGTAATCTATCACGAGGTTAAAAATTATATGGTAGCAAACTCATAACACGAGTCTGGCATTGGTTATAGTTGTCAGTCCAGATTCACAGTTCTTGTGCTTTAGCAAGATTAAAGATTCTCTGAGGTTCTTTCTACATAAATCACCCTTCATTGCCCATATCTGTGTGGACAAACGCACTCAATAACTGTTTACTGACTGATCCACCAGTAAAGATTAAAAGCACAGGTGTGCAAACTTTGTAGTCCCAGCAAGAATCCTTTTTGAGACACCTTTCCACAGTGATGTATATGTCTTGTCTTATGCTGTCTCTCTGTAACTGTGAGCTGGTGTTCTTTGCAGGTGATACTGTAGAGGTGTTGAGGGACAGCATCACATTGGCATGGAAGAAGGTTATGGCAGCTACTTTTTCAGTCCCGGAGTTCAGCTAAAAAGCAGAGTGGTGTGCAATGCTTCTTTAGCAGACTCCACCACCATGGGACTATAGCAATCCCTGCCCCATTAGCCAGGCTAGGCCTGTTACTAGGGATACCAACAGAGAGGTGGGACAGGGTCTTGGTCAGCTATGATTTGCTAACCCTGACGCTAGCATATCAGCTGTGGTTCACTGAATACCTCATCAGACAGTGTCTTCATCCCCAATGCTGTATAGTCTACCTAAACCTAACCATCAGAACATAAGACACACAGTGATTTTAGCTTGCTTTTTTTTCCTGTTGCAGGAAGTATGGTATTGAGTTTTTGTGGAAAGATGAAAAAAAGATTTAATAAATCTGGGCACTAGCACCATATCCCTATGTGCCTCTAAGGCATGACAGGATTACCTTTACCTTTCTTATAAGACACAGGTCTTGATAGTAGAGATCACTTGTCATTGTGGAACCTTGTAATAACATCACCCTGTCTTCTTATTTATTCATTTGACATTAAAAGAGCCACATCAGTGTATAACCTTTATCGTTATTATCATCACCAGTCAAGTTGCATAATTCTGTTGCATTTTGAACAGCAGTTAAGACAGAACAGAATGTTGCAAAAGGAAGTGAAAAACACTAGTTGAAAGAAAATGCGAAAACCGGAAGCAGAGGACAAACAGTAGATTACTGTGAGGACCCCCATGCTTGGACTAAACAAACAAACCACAATCTTCAGGTCGCATACCAGACACTGCAGACTCAACACTTATCTCCACAAGATAAAGGCCGTGCCAACAGCCCAACACATGTATCAAAACAGCCCCCAGACTCCTGAACACACGCTACAGACCTGCACCACATACACACACTACAGATCTGCACCACATACACATACTACAGAGCTGCACTACATACACACGCTACAGAGCTGCACCACATACACATACTACAGACCTGCACCACATACACACGCTACAGACCTGCACCACATACACACGCTACAGACCTGCACCACATACACACACTACAGACCTGCACCACATACACACGCTACAGACCTGCACCACATACACACGCTACAGACCTGCACCACATACACACGCTACAGACCTGCACCACATACACATATTACAGACCTGCACCACATACACATACTACAGACCTGCACCACATACACATACTACAGACCTGCATCACATACACATACTACAGACCTGCACCACATACACATACTACAGACCTGCACCACATACACATACTACAGACCTGCACCACATATGCATACTACAGACCTGCACCACATATGCATACTACAGACCTGCACCACATACACATACTACAGACCTGCACCACATACACATACTACAGATCTGCACCACATACACATACTACAGACCTGCACCACATACACATACTACAGACCTGCACTACATACACATACTACAGACCTGCACCACATACGCATACTACAGACCTGCACCACATACAGAGACCTCAGAACCCAGGTATGGCCCCCAAGAGAGAAGCATGGAGGAGAAACTCTGGGGTTCTTATGAAGATCTCCTGCTGACTGTGGGATTCATGGAGGCAACCTAACTCTTTGTTTAGGAAGCTGAGCATATGAAACTGAACTCAGAAGTAGAAGAAGAAGACAGAAATTATTCCAGGCTTTCAGTGGGTAGATACGATGCTGACCAACCTCAAGTGTGCTGTCAGGTCAAGGAAAACACGGGCGCCATATTCTTAAGTGCCTGTGTGACATTATGGGGTCACATTTCAGTGAGGTAATGAGATGTCATCTTCTTTCAAATCTTTCTTTCAAGACATTCTAAATTGCATGTGTTTTGTCTCACTCCGCAGGAAACTGTCTCAGATTGCTAGTCTGATGGTCGTGTCTGGGGTCATCTTCATCGTCTTGTTCACCACCGTGTTCTTCCTACTGCGGCTGTGGCTGAGATGGAAGTCAAAGGTGTTCGTCGATGGAAATGGGAAGAAGAGGCCGTCTTTTGCGTTTTTCCACCCATATTGCAATGCTGGAGGCGGTGGAGAGCGAGTACTATGGGTGGCCATCCGATCAATTCAGAAGAGGTGAGAAAAGGCCACGTTTTTATCTTTCAGATTGAGGTAGCGTCTTTATCTGTCTCCTGTTTTTGTGATCTATAAATAACTTGTAACTTACCAAGCAACATTCGCGACATTTTTTAAAAATAAGAACTTGCCACAGTTTGTTTTACTATGAGATAACAGTATAACTATTTTTACCAAGTTAAGACTATTCAATTCAAATGTAATATCCACCCTCATTTATGCATGCGAAAGCTGGAAAACAACTAAAGAAATAGAAAAGAAATTAGACTCTTTTGAAAACAAATGCCTAAGGAAAATACTCGGCATCAAGTGGAATGAATTCAAGAACAATGCAGAGATAAGACAGATGACTGAACAACAACCAGTCTCATGGGTGATCAGGAAAAGGAGATGGACATATGTTGGTCACTTGATGAGAAGAAATGATCAGAGAATCCCAAAACAAGCTGTCAAGTGGAACACAACAGGCCGAAGAAAAAGGGGCAGACCACGTGAAACTCTGAAGAGGATATTATTAAGAGAGGCCAAGTTAACAGGCATAAAATCCTTTGTTGAGGTTGAAAGACTCGCCGAAGACAGGAAAAATTGGCGAACTACTTTGCGAGCCCTATGTGACGTTTAATGGCACGGGAAGGATATAAGATATAAGATAAGATGGCAGTTTAAAATAATAAACTCTCAGCTACAGAGCAGAGCTCTGTGATTGTAGTTATTCATTCATTTATTGTTTAAAATATTTTCTAAAGTTGTTTAAACAGCTCAGGGTAGATTAAGAGTTAAAGATGTCTCAGTGTATTGTGTTCAAACAGCTCATGATAGGTTAAGAGTTAGAAGGTATCCTAAAATATTGTACGTGATCTGTAAATAATTTTATCTTTGATTTTCTTACAGGTATCCAGACATACAGTGTGTGATCTATACTGGAGATACAGATGCAACCCCAGATGAAATTGTTGCTAGGGCCCGCGAAAGGTTCAATATAATTCTCCCAGGGAGAGTGGAGTTTGTATATCTCTTTTATCGTAGTTGGGTGGAGGCAGTGAAGTACCCGTATTTTACGCTGCTTGGACAAAGTATAGGTTCTGTACTTTTGGGACTGGAAGCATTGTTTAGCTTTGTACCAGATATTTATATAGACACAATGGGCTATGCTTTTACCATCCCACTTTTCAAATATCTCGGTGGATGTCCAGTAGCTTGCTATGTGCACTATCCTACGATATCCACTGACATGCTGAGCAGAGTGTCTCAACGTGTTGAGGCACACAACAATGCTCCCTTCATCTCCAGGAGCCCTTTTCTCAGTGGACTTAAACTTCTCTACTACAGACTCTTCGCTTACCTGTATGGCTTGGCTGGAAAAAGGTCAAATGTTATTATGGTCAATTCAACTTGGACGTTCAATCATATTTTAAGTTTATGGTGTGCCCCGGCCAGGACGAGTGTAGTGTATCCCCCCTGCGATGTTTCGGAATTCCTGAAAATACCACTTTCCAGTGATGAAAGCAAACCAAAGCAGATTGTGTCCCTCGGCCAGTTCCGACCTGAGAAAGATCATCCCCTTCAGATCAAGTCCTTTCATAAGTTTCTTTCAGGATTGCCTGAGGCAGAACGAAGGCAGTATAAGCTAGTTTTAGCAGGAAGTTGTCGACACGAGGACGATCAGCGCAGGGTACAGGGTTTGAAGAAGTTATGTGAGGAACTGGCGGTTGAAGATTACGTGGAGTTCCGGCTGAATATTTCTTTCACCGAGTTGAAACAGTTGCTGTTTGAATCGTTGATCAGCCTGCATACGATGTGGAATGAGCACTTTGGTATTTGTAAGTATTTTTGTCCTCGTCTTGTTTTTAACTCTTGCAATCCGGAATTTTTTTCACTCTGTGCTGGAAGTAATTTTGTTTTTTTCCTGAATTTTTCAGCAAAGAGTGAGCCTTATGTGGAATATTTCATGTACCCAAAAAGTTAGGCATAAACATATCACATATCAAGTTAAAGATAATTTAATACAGAAAAAAATTATATGAAAATTTCCTGTTAGTAGCATGCCTCAACAGTACGAGTTCAGTGTATTTTATAACTTGATAAGGATGACAGCAGTGAGAGCAATCTTTATCATGCAGTTTTTAATTTTGTAATTTGATTTAAACAAAAGTTATATTCTCATGGCAGTCTTCAGGTTGTTTATGTTCTCATGACAGTCTTCAGGTTGTTTATATTCTCATGACAGTCTTCAGGTTGTTTATATTCTTATGACAGTTTTCAGGTTGTTTATATTCTTATGATAGTCTTCAGGTTGTTTATATTGTATGACAGTCTTCAGGATGTTTATATTCTTATGACAGTCTTCAGGCTGCTTATATTCTTATGACAGTCTTCAGGTTGTGGACATCACCTGCAGTAAGCACTAACACAGAGTGACCACAGACCACATGCCCAACTGCATGCACTGCAACAACCCAGAAAGGAAACTGTTGAGCACCACCTGCTGGGCTGCAGGCATTGAAAGATCTTTGGAAGGACCTGTTATCACCAGACTCTTCCATCACCGACATTCTGTATGGGGATATGGAGCAACTGAGAAAGACTTGTACATTCCACTGTCTGGCACAAGGGGAAAAAAGGAGTGAAAACTCGTAAACCTCCAGGATCGGAGAGTTCCCATGCACCATGGCCGTTGTAAATAAATAATTTAATTCTAAAGAAACTCACACCAAATGTCAGTCTCTTTTATTCAGAAACATCATGTATTTAAATAAAGAAGAGATGGTGAGATCAACCTTTGATGGTTGGTAATGCATAGTAAAAAAGGACTTGAAATTAACAAGGGTAAAACAAAAATAATGAAGGTTCTCATTAACGACGAAGGACAAATATACTTAGAAGGAACAGCTGTTGAAGAAGTAAACCATTTTGCATATCTCGGCAGCTATATAGACCACAATGGTGACACCATAAAAGAAGTTAGGATTCGAATTGCCAGAGCAGCATTGACCTTCAAGAATCTTGAGAACATATGGCATTCAAAAGATATAAGCACAAAAACCAAATTAAGACTATTCAATTCAAATGTAATATCCACCCTCATTTATGCATGTGAAAGCTGGAAAAAAAATAAAGAAATTAGACTCTTTCGAAAACAAATGCCTAAGGAAAATACTCAGTATAAAGTGGAATGAATTCAAGAACAATGCAGAGATCAGACAGATGAGCAAACAACAACCTGTCTCATGGTTGATCAGAAAAAGAAGATGGACATATGCCGGTCATGTGATGAGAAGAAACAATCAGAGAATCTCCAAACAAGCTATCAAATGGAACACAACAGGCCGAAGAAAAAGAGGTCAACCACGTGAAACTCTAAAGAGGACATTGTTAAGAGAAGCCAATTCATTTGGCATAACATCCCTTAATGAGATTGAAAAACTCGCCGAAGACAGGACATCTTGGCAAACTACCATGCGGGCCCTATGTGACGTTTAACGGCACATGAAGGATGTAAGATGTAATATATTGGGAAGTACTAACAATTTAGAAAAAAAACTTGCTTTCTTTTCTTTTATCTTTTTTTTTTTTTTTGTCTCCTTGTGTGAGTTTCTGGGGCATTAGGTATCATATTTAAATATAAATTTAACGTTTGTTATGCATACTTTATTTTGTATCTCTCATTTTTTCACTTGTTAGGCGTAGTTGAAGCCATGGCTGCAGGAACAGTGATGCTGGCCCATGATTCAGGTGGACCGAAGCTGGACATTGTGATCAACCATGAAGACAAACCAACAGGATTTCTTGCGTCTGATGTGGACTCCTACTCTTCTGCCATGAAAACAATTTTCAATATGATGCCATCAGAGAGGTTACATCTGAGACTGAATGCGCGAGAATCATTGTCTCGGTTTTCTGAAGAGGAATTTGAAACTGCTTTCGTGTCCCTCTGTCAACCGTTGTTGAAAACGGTTATGTCAGGATGAGTAAACATGTTAATTATACAGGGAATTTGAAAAATCAGTTCCAATATTGTAGTGGTATCTTAGTGCTGTGATATGTAGGCACATCTACCTGCCATATGGTAGCATGACGTACACTGATTTTCCGAACACCCTGTATATCGGTTGTTTTTCTTTAACATTTACTGATTTATTTGTTTGTGAATTTTGCTGAAGTTTGTTCAGATAAATTGAGGGTAAATGACTTTATTAATTCATAGTACTTCCATAAATGATTATTTCGGTAATTTCACGGGCTGATTTGTGATACTCCATGTGATTATATAGTGAAATATATGGTGAAATCACAGCTGTCACACGCTGTGTGAACTGATAATACCTTGGAAAACTGAAAACTCAGATAAAACAGATGACAGCAGCCATTTTGGATTAAAAATTATGGATGTAACATTTTGCCAATTCACATGGTACAGTATCAATTTTAAGCCTCTTTTTTTTCACGCATTTGTGAATTTAACATTCTAGAAAAACAAAGCAATCTTTGCAGGAGACCATGTATGTTTGTTTGTGTCTCAAAAATTTGGTGGTTATGATGTGTCCGTGGTTCAGGTCCAAGTAATTCAGTCAGTCAGTCATTTGCATGTCCCTTGCGGAACTTTGCCTCCCTAACAGCTCTCCTGTAGGCCTCTCGGTTGTGAGCAAGATGCCCTGCTGCTGGTGCATCCATTTGCAGATCATCAACGATGTCTTGCAGCCATCTTTGCCTTGGTCTTCCACTCTTTCTTTTTCCCATTATGTACCCTTCCAAGATGATCTTCTCTAAATTATAATGACGTTTAATGTGTCCAAAATATTTAAGTTTTCTCTGTTTAATCCTCTTTACTAGCATCCCCTATTCAGTATTAAGCTATTGTAGTATGGATTTATTTCTTCTTTTTTTGCATCCATGATATTTGAAGAACTCTTCTGTAGCAAGTGGTTTCTTGTCATTTTTTCTTTCTCTCATGTCTAAAACTGCTTTGTTTGTTTGTTTGTTTGTTTGTTTTTTTTTGAGATATAATAATGTAGTACTGTGTTCTGTTACTTGAATGTGCGAAAGCTTCGTTGTTTCCTATTTATGAAAGTTTGTATCTGAGGTATGTAGCACAACGGGTCATGGCTTGTGAGGTGAATGTAGCAGTGAAGAGGTTGAACCATGGCTTGTGTGGTGAATGTATCAGTGAAGAGGCTGAACCATGGCTTGTGAGGTGAATGTATCAGTGAAGAGGTTGAACCATGGCTTGTGAGGTGAATGTATCAGTGAAGAGGCTGAACCATGGCTTGTGAGGTGAATGTATCAGTGAAGAGGTTGAACCATGGCTTGTGAGGTGAATGTAGCAGTGAAGAGGTTGAACCATGGCTTGTGAGGTGAATGTATCAGTGAAGAGGTTGAACCATGGCTTGTGAGGTGAATGTAGCAGTGAAGAGGCTGAACCATGGCTTGTGAGGTGAATGTATCAGTGAAGAGGTTGAACCATGGCTTGTGAGGTGAATGTATCAGTGAAGAGGTTGAACCATGGCTTGTGAGGTGAATGTATCAGTGAAGAGGTTGAACCATGGCTTGTGAGGTGAATGTATCAGTGAAGAGGTTGAACCATGGCTTGTGAGGTGAATGTAGCAGTGAAGAGGTTGAACCATGGCTTGTGAGGTGAATGTATCAGTGAAGAGGTTGAACCATGGCTTGTGAGGTGAATGTATCAGTGAAGAGGTTGAACCATGGCTTGTGAGGTGAATGTATCAGTGAAGAGGTTGAACCATGGCTTGTGAGGTGAATGTAGCAGTGAAGAGGTTGAACCATGGCTTGTGAGGTGAATGTAATAGTGAAGAGGTTGAACCATGGCTTGTGAGGTGAATGTATCAGTGAAGAGGTTGAACCATGGCTTGTGAGGTGAATGTAGCAGTGAAGAGGCTGAACCATGGCTTGTGTGGTGAATGTATCAGTGAAGAGTTTAGACTAAGGAGTAATGTCACTCATACACAAGATGAACAGAAGCATGACCATGTGCATTCTTCAGTAAGGAAGTATGAATTAGTCAAGACCCATAGAATGAATAACCTTGGCAAGGTGAAAGTGCCAATGCTTTATGCATGACTTTGCTGTCCGTATTATGGGAAGGTAAAGTCTGTATTGCCTCATATGTTTATGAATTAAATGTTGTTTTAGATAATTAAGCAGTTCCGTTACACATGGTTTGGATGAGCTAACTGCATTACTGTCCTAAACTACAGTATAAGGGTACAGGAATCTGGGAATACTCAGTGTGGCTGGGCACCAGGTGAGGATCAGTTCCTCACACTGTATGAAGTTAAATCATTTGTCTACATGACCTTCTAATTAACAAGTAGTGTCCCTTGTCTAATTAACAAGTAGTGTCCCTTGATATCATTTATTAATGTTACAGGGAGTGTGTACCTTTACAGAAAATGTCGTAGGAGTGTGTGCATTTGACAAAGGATTTTAAATACATGGTAATTTGTTAAAATTTGTGGGGGGGGGGGGGGGGGAGGGAGAGAGAAAGTATGTTGACATGTCTGTTACCATCCAAGAGTGCCATCTATGAAATATAAAGCAAATGGAAAACTTTTTATGTGTTTCACTGTTTTTGGCAAATGTCCTTTATTAAGACTTGGAGGGGGAAAAAAACTGGCAATTCTAATGACTGATGTATTTTCCTTGCAGAGTCTGGGATGCTGAGGCATATCCCAGTGGCTCCACAGAGCATAGTTTGAGAAGCTCTGAGTTCAGGCACTAAATTTAGTTGTAAGTGATGGTACAGCAGTATGAAAAAAATGGCCATGTTTCTTCTCATTTCATGCCTGTTTTATTAACAGTTATAAAAATTATTACATATATTGTTATTGTTGCATTCATTCAAATAAATCAATCGACTGTGGTTGCAGAGAATAACATTGTGATGTAGTTTTTTTTTGTTAAATATTTTTTTTTTCCTCATAGTGAAATATTGTGTGTGTCTTTTGTTTCCTGTTTTCTGTCAATTGTTTTTAATTGCTGGAAGGTTGAGCATGGGTGGCATGATAATTAAGATAATTTTTTTCTTTTAAAACAGAATTAGAAGTAAAAAGTGCCAAATTTTTAACAAATATCAGGAAGGAAGCTGTAGAGGTGAACCTAGACTCTGTCCTTACGCAGGTGAGCAGAGAACCAGTTTCAGCAAATATGCAATCATAGCGGTAAATCTTAGAGGTGACATGGTACATTTTAATAAAATGCCGGGCCAGTTGAGGCCCAGAAAGAATCCCGCAATGATTCCAAAGATGAAACAGGAAGAAATACATAACACATCCAGAAAGCTCCAGCTTCAACCAGAGAAAGACCTTGAGAAGAATTGGAAATTGAACTGAGACCATTTTCAGCTGTAGAAGTTAGAGACAAAAGTTAATTAGAAATGGTAGTTAAGTATACTTGTTAGAAGAAAAACAGGGTCAGGGACAATTGTTAGTAGAAAAAAAACAGTGGTCAGAGACAATTGTTAGTAGAAAAAAACAGTGGTCAGGGACAATTGTTAGTAGAAAAAAACAGTGGTCAGGGACAGTTGTTAATAGAAAAAAACAGTGGTCAGGGACAATTGTTAGTAGAAAAAAACAGTGGTCAGGGACAATTGTTAGTAGAAAAAAACAGTGGTCAGGGACAATTGTTAATAGAAAATAACAGTGGTCAGGGACAATTCTTAATAGAAAAAAAACAGTGGTCAGGGACAATTGTTATTAGGAAAAAAAAACAGTGGTCGGAGACAAATGTTGGAATAAAAACAGTTGTCTGGGACAAATGTTGGAATAAAAACAGTGGTTTGGAGATAGCAGCAAGTTGTTATAAGTGGAACTCGAACCATTTAGACATTGAAGTGGAAACTCACTCGAAAAATTGGTGCCGAAGTACAGTTATATAGCTTATAATTTTTTAATTATGATTGAAATCAATCCAGTCTTTTCTGAAACTGAACCTTTGTACTCGCATGTTTATGATTGATAATGTATTATTTACATTTATTATTTTTGGAGATGCTTGGATTTGTGAATGATTTCCAATGTGTCTTTGATATGTGAGAAAAAAACAACCTCCTTGGGATGAAGGTAAAACAAAGTGCATCTTATTTCCTTCACTCTAGACTCTTCGATTCAGCGCTGTGTGTTGTACTCCGTGTGTTAGACGGAAAGAGAGAAAGCATGAGAATGACAACTAAATCATTCATTCATTCATTCCTTTGCTTGTCCCTTGCGGAACTTTGCCTCCCAAACAGCACTCCTGTAGGCCTCTCGGTTGTGAGCAAGATGGCCTGCTGCTGCTGCATCCATTTCCAGATCATCAACGATGTCTTGCAGCCATCTTCGTTTCGGTCTGACAACTAAATCATCGATTCAAAATAACATTGCTAAACGTCACATAGGGCTTGTATGGTAGTTTGCCAAGATTTCCAGTTTTCAGTGAGCTTTTCAGCCTCATCAAGGGATTTTATGCCTACTAAACCAGCCTCTTTTAACAGTCATCTTTAGAGCTTCACATGGTTGATCTCTTTTTCTTTGGCCTTTTGTGTTCCATTTGGTATGAGAGGCGTTCAGAAAGAATGCATCACATCATTTTTCTCAGGAGCTGTTTATTCAAAAACCATGAAATTTATACACAATATACATGGATATGTCATGTAAACATCGGTAGTATTCAACATAATCCCCATCCGCTTGTATGGCTTTACACCAGCACAAAATAAGTGCATGTATTCCTAGCCTGTACCAGATTTTCTCTCTATTATGTAGCCATTTCTTCGCTGCATGAATTGCTGCTTCATCATCTTCAAATCTTACCCCTTGGAGTGCATCTTTAAGTGGACCAAACAGATGGAAATCAGAGGTTGCTAAATTGGGATTATAGGGTGGATGGGGTAATACAGTCCAACCCAATTTGGTGATTGCTTCCTGTGTTGCCAGACTTGTGTGAGGGTGCACATTGTCATGAAGGAGAAGCTGAATTCTTGTGTGGCCGAACTCTGCAAAAACGTTGATTGAGTTTTTTCAGTGTCTTAATGTAAGCTTGCGAATTGATTACCTCTCCTCTTGGCATAACATCCACAAGAATCACACCTTCAATGTCCCAAAAGACAGTGATCATGACCTTTCCAGCTGAAGGAGTTGTCTTGAATTTCTTTCTTCGTGGTGATTACAGATGATGCCACTCCATTAACTGTCTTTTTTGTCTCAGGTTCAAAATGATGTGCCTAGGTTTCGTCACCTGTTACGATCTTAGCCAGAAAGTTATCTCCCTCAGCGTTGAAATGCTCCAACAATTCAGAAGAAATTGCTTTCCTTTGCAATCGATGGTCATTTGTGAGACTTAGAGGAACCCATCTTGGCAAACCTTAGAAAATCCGAGATCTTTTATAACTGAATTTGCACTACCATTGCTGACTGACAACTTTAAGGCCAATTGTTGAGTAGTGATATGTCTATCAGTAAGAATAATTCCCTCAGCGCATTTCAATATTTCTGCCTTGGTGGTTGTGGCAGGACGTCCACAGAGCAGCCGATCATGCAGCTCCTTATCTCCATTTATTGATTTTTTGATTCTCTGAACCCAGCAACTGACTGTACTCCTGTCGACTGTAAAACTTCCATATACATCACATAGATGCCTGTGAATGTTCACAACAGTTTCCTTCTCTGCAGCGAGAAATTCTATCACAATTCGCTGCTTATACCGCAAGTTGCAAACATGCTCCATTTCAACGGTTCGGGCAGCCACATTCTTTGGCCAGTTGGGGTGCAGTTTGGTTCACACAATCGGCACATGCCATATTTAAAGTGTGCAAAATTTCATACTTCTATCTTCATTATTAGCTGAAAAAACAACGATGTGGTGCATTACTTTCTGAACGGCTTGTTTTGGGATTCCCTGGTTGTTTCTTCTCAGCACATGGCCACCATATGTCCATCTTCTTTTTCTGATCACTCATGAGACAGGTTGTTGTTTTCAAAATAACAACGGAGATAAATATGGAATACACAGCATCAAACAATGATACAGCTGGGAAAATATCTCAGACAATTGGGAAATATTGTCTCATAAGAACATTAAAGATAATAACAGTCATTCACCATTTCATCACCATTTTATAAGGACATGAGGTGACATTTAACATTATTTGATTTTTTTTTATTTTTATCTGTTTTTCAGTACATTTTTTTTTTCAATTTTTAAAAAAATTCTATTAATTATTTCTTATTTCAGTTCTTTTTCTAGTTCTAGCACTTCATTTTCTTTTTTCGAATTCTAAAATTTATTTCATTCTTCAAGTTCATTTTCTAAGTCCAGCAATTCTTATCTTTTTTTTTTTTTCAAATTCTTGTTTCTAATTTTTGTTCATTTCTTTTTTCACAATTCTTTTTCTAATTCAAACAATTTTTTAAAAATTTTTGTTTTCTATTTCTAACAGATCATTTTGTTTTTTTTTGGTTTTTTTTTCACTTCTTTTACTACTTCTAACACTCGGGTTCTTTTTTTGAATTCTAACATTTCATTTATCTGCCAGTTCTTCGTCTTCCTGGATACAAATAGAAATGGTAAAAATAAATTAATCGTAAAGAAAATTCATTTTCCGCTATAAAAAGGCAAAGGGTTTATAGATGTATCAACCTATCAAAACGTAAATGGTAGATGTCAAGAAGATGTTAATAAGCAGCTGACTTGTTTTCTCTTGTCTTGTACTATCTCCCTATAACTGCGAGCTGGTGTTCCGTGCAGCCGATGCTGTGGAGGTGTTGAGGCATAGCATCGTATCGGCGTGGGAGCGGGTTATGGCAGCTATTTTTTTCAGTCCCGGAGTACAGCTAAAAAGCAGGGGGGTGTGGAATACTTCTCTAGCAGAATCCACCACCATGGGGACCGTGGCCATCCCTGCCCCATTAGCCAGGCTAGGCCTGTTACTGGGGGTACCAATGGAGAGGTGGAACAGGGTCTTGGTCAGCTATGGGTCACTAACCCTGATGGTGGCATATCAGCTACAGGTCGCTGATTTGGACAGCAACTTCACCTCCAGTAAGCAGCTGAAAATACCGTAATATTTGTTGGCTGCAAATGAAAGTTACGGTCAAGATGAAAATGTTATGAAGCATGAATGAAGAAAATACAGTTCACAGATGTTCTTAATGTGTCTTCTTTTCTTGCTTGTGTCTGTTATATGTTGCAGATAGTTTGACCATTTGTGTCCGATGTAAATCACGTTGTGTGATTTGGCATATCATCACACTATTTCTCTTCAAGATGTTGCTTGCTCTCTCTCTCAATCCATCTTCTTCTGGGTCATTCCTTTTGTCTGGTTCTCAGCATTTATTTAAGTGGTGTGGTTGAGGTAATGGATGACTAGGATTCATTCTCGCTATTTGGCCAGATCCGACTATACTTTGTCGTTTCAATGAATGGCTGCACCTGTGTTGTTCATTGGACTGGATGTCAGTGTTTCTCACCCTATCCCGTCTAGTTTTATTTACTGCTTTTCTCAAGAATCTCTCTTTTTTTTTTTCTTCTAAATGATAGTTTTATTTTCTAGTTTTTTTGTTTTTTTTGGATGAGGTTTCCCTCATCAAGACCTCATCAAGACCAAGACAGAGATGGAAAGACAACATAGAAGAGGATATAAAAGAAACTGGTGGTGCCAACTGGAAAGAGAAGATTAGGAATGGAGAGGAATGGAGGAGAATTTTATCTGTAGCAATGAGCCTTAATGGCTCGGAAAGCTGAAGAAGAAGTTTTTTGGATGGTATCCAAGTTTGGCACTGGTATCCGAGTGTTGATATACACATTTCTTACAAAAATTTCTAAAAATATTCATAGATGGGAAATGTGCCAAACTTCTATAAATTAAAGTTTTGATAAACTTTAACATTTTCAAAGACGAAAGTGTAACATAACTAGACCCATCCAAGATGATGGGAAAGAAATGAAACTGGTTTTTTTTTCCCAATATTTTTTATTACAGCACTAAGGCAGTCATAAGCTGAAGTCAAAAAAGAAATTTTATGA
The DNA here is from genome assembly GCA_009760885.1 of Achatina immaculata. NCBI lineage: Eukaryota > Metazoa > Mollusca > Gastropoda > Stylommatophora > Achatinidae > Lissachatina > Lissachatina immaculata. The sequence continues at coordinate 13,967,930 of CM019700.1, forward strand.
CAAAAAAAAAGAAAGCAAAATCATATAAACAGCACAGGTGAAATGAGGAAAAAAAAAATTTCAGTCATGAAATACTGTAGCAGCTGTTCAATATATGGCACTTATTGAAGTTCAAATAACTATGAGTACAGTCATTTTAAAGGTCTAACCATAAGATTTATCACTTTGATGATTGGGCAAACAAAATGCAAATTTTATAGGGGTTTTTTTTCCCCACACATAAAAATACAGGGGAGAATAAAAAAAGTAAAGGCAATGTGGAAATTACACGGTAACCACTACAGACAAGCTGATGCGTTATAGCACATTTGCAATGGCTGGTGGGTAGTTAGAACACACACGATGCAGCACTCTGTGCCTAATCTAGCTGAAGTCAAGATCAAACAAATGTGGACGCTTTGTTGCGGGTTTGCACCATTCTTGATCAGCTGGCTGTAATGAGATTTCTTTGGGCAGAGGGTGTGCATCGTACTGGGCAACGTTTAGAGAGAAACTGAAACCTGTAATTTGACGCAAAAGAAGAGGAGTGCTGTCACAATAAGTCTTCTTGCGCCATGACAATCCATGTCCCCATGTGGCAGCTGCAAGGGTGGAGGCAGTGCCATAGACTACACTCTGAGTATCTTCCTCATCCCACTCACAGCCCTGATCTAGCTCCATGGGGTTATCACTATTCAGTCCCTCAAAGAGAATAGACGAAGGCAGGTTCACATCTGATGTGAGAATGAGGTAGCAGAGCAGATCTGGATTCAGATACAGCTGTAAAACTTCTTTCCCTAAGAAATGAAGAAACTACACATTAAGTGCATCAATCTGTTGGGTGGGGGAACTATGTAGAGAAATGAAGCATAACAATCATGTTTATTTGCGAATAGTTACCGGTATTAAACGGTACTGTGACAGCATAGCCATACTGTGAAATGTTCACAACCCTTCTAAGTGTGAATGTTTCACTCTGAATTGATAACCTCCGTTCAGAAAAGACTCAGGATACTTTTACTCTCTGCCGAGACTATACAAGTTGCAAAATCAATAATCCAAGTCCAGCGCTGGCACTACATACATGACGTTTAATGGATGGAACCAGATGATGATGGCAAGTCGTTGAAAGCAGAACACATTGTATGTCACGTTCTACATCTCCAGCTCAGCTGTCTATCGATCAGGCCATTGAACTAACATCTTTTTTTTTTCCATTCAGACACAGGGATAAGTCTAGAATGAAACATAGCATTTTTCCGAACTTCGTACTTTTTTTTCATTCTCCCTTATATTATTTTGACACAGAAATGAAGCTTTTATTTCAAACAAATTTATACACTATTGGGTCTTCAGCAACTTAAAGCAATCAACATACATATTTACAATAATGTTATTTATTTTTTAGTTTATTTTTGTTAAAGTTCACAAACATCTTGTCTCAGAAAGAACTACAATTTTATCACAGCTTTATAAAAAAATATGAACAAATTGTTGTTTTCGTTGTAAGCTGTAATGCTGTCTGATAGGACTGGTGATGTAACAGTAATGTTAGCAAAGTCTGCAGAGCTTTGTAAAGATCTTGCATACTCTCCAGGGGTTACGGTGTGGGAGTCTTGGTGTCTGAAGTGGTTTTGGATGGTGATAGAGCTGGTAGAAACTTGTGATTTATGAAGGAGCTGGAACTGGATAGTAGATATATAAGAGGTGCTGAAGTTGAAAGGTTTGGCGTACCAACTCCACAGCCCTGGTAGGTACTAGCTTCCATCATGTTGTTGCGAGAGGAAGATTCAAACTGATGACTAATGTCTTAGGTTACACTGGTACTTGCTGACATACTTATGACTGCCACAGACAGTTTTACAAACAGTCATCAACTTCTGTGTGGTATTTACAGTGAATGTAAAGGTAACTCTGATGTGGGCACCCTAGGATATAATCTTAGCGTGCGGAATACAGACTTCAGAACATGTTCTCTAAGAATGCCCAATATTTACAGATCTGAGCAACCAGGCATGGCCACAGGGCTCGAACCTAAGGCAAGGAGCTGAGGGGCTGCCAGAAGGACCTGGAGAAGACTGTAAGGTTCATTCCTGGCAACTGGGCTTCTGATTCAGCCTGGCCAAGAACTTGAATCCAGAAGAAAAAGAAGGCCTTAGTGTCCCTAATTTCCATGACATGCAGAACACTAGAGGGCAATGTTGTCAGCATCATGTCTGATCGTCTTTCATTTCACAGCTTCAGAAGGAGCCAGGTATCTACAGCTGGATGATTGGGACACCCTGACTGCATTTAAACCATCGACTTTCACCATGGGAGACAAATACGCTAACTACTTCACCACTCTGGTTCCCTCTAGTGTGTAGAGATCCTTGAAAATTAGTCCACTGACTTTCTCTGCATCTTAGAAGATGGTTCTGGAGCAAGTGGGTTCTAACAGAGGAAGATGTTGATAATTTTTCTTACTGTTTTTTTTTTCCCCAACTCCACCTGGGATAATGATTTCAAGAAAATCCTTCATCCATTTTCAATGGTTCTCTGTGCCCACTCAAATTTGCCCCAAAAAAATGGTGAAGTCTGGAAATCTAGGAGATTTAGTGAGGATATTTCAAGATGGACAGGAAAGAACTTTGGCATTAACTTCAAAATGTATAAACTAGGAAAAAGTAGGAACAGCTTTATTACATAACAAGTATACAATTATGACACTTTGGTGTGAACTTTAATCATACAAAAACATGCAGGACAAAGAAAGAGAGAGAGGAGATAAAGTATAAATTCACATGAATGATGTGTTTAAAAAAAAATCAAATAAAATGAATAGAGCACTTTGCTGTAACTTGTCAGAAGCTGTGGCTTGTCAGAAGCTGTGGCTTGTCCGACGCTGTGTGTCAGATGCTGACAAGTTACAGCTAAGTACTCTTTTCATTTCATTTTTTTTAAACATAGCATTCATGTGAATTTATATTTTATCTCCACTCTCTGTTTCTCTGTCCTGTATGTTTTTGCATGATTAAGGCTCATGCCGAAATGTCACAACTTTGTAGTTGTTAAGTAATAAAGTTGTTCCTACTTTTTTCCTAGTATATACATTTTGGTATCACAGCTTTACTGCAGTGCATCGTGTATAGTTGTATACTTAAACACTAATTATCGTATGTAACAAAAGGGTCCCTACATTCTGGATTTTTCTGTGAGGGTTTACTTGCCTGGCCTTTGGCTTCTGTTAAGAGGGACAGACATGACACCACTATTGATAGAAGGCGGCAATGGATTGGCTCGTGTTAAGAGGGACAGACACGACACCACTGTTGATAGAAGGCGACAATGGATTGGCTCCTGATATGACACGTTGATAGAAGGCGACGATGGATTGGCTCCTGATACGACACGTTGATAGAAGGCGACAATGGATTGGCTCCTGACATGACACGTTGATAGAAGGCGACAATGGATTGGCTACATAATGAGAATGACAGGCGGAATCTTTACCACGAGTAGTTTTGATACTCCATAGTGTAAAAGAAACGCTAAAGACGCAAAAGCACGTGGAGACGTACAGCAGAAAGAATGCTGGTAAACAAAGGACGCACATGGGAGACAACCAAGAAAACAGTGAAAGACTGACACAGGTGGAAATGTCTTGCTAGCATCAATCTTGACCACTGAATGGATGAGAGAGAGAGAGTGTGTGTGTGTTTTTACTGTTGTTGTAATAACTGTCTTCAGCTCATCAAACCCCACTTCACCCCATTTCCCACTATCGCTACCACCAACACAAGGGAGTTCACTCAAATAAACCAAACAAATTGAGTTGATCTTTTACGCTTCTAGGCAAACTGGAAATTACCGCACGCCAGATTTTCTCTGGTTCATCCACCACCCAGTGGCTCATAGCCACATATCGGCATTTCGAACCGCTCTGCTCGAAGCACTGTTTGCCCTCATCGAAGCTGAAAGTAAGGTTGTCCCCGATATCCAGAAACTTTGTGGAACCAACTGTGGCAGGCAAGATTCCAAAGAGGTATACATCGTCTATCCAGAAGAATGGATTTATCTGGGCCGCATTCAACAACGGTTGTATAAGGTCACTGGTGATAATAACGAAGTGGCCATCGCAGTAATCAAATGGATAGTACGTCTCACTTTTGAATTCGTCTTCATGCACTCTCCATCTCCCTTTGCCCCGAATGATAGGACTCGTTCCGTTACGTCTTACGTGACAGGCAATATGGTGGACTTTATCGCTGAACCCTGGAAGAACTTCCAGTACAAGTTTGAAGGGGTTAACGAAGACGTCGTCGTTGAGTTTGATGACGATCTTTGCCTGCGGGCAGTGTTCGGAGACCCATCGGAGACCCAGAACTCCCTTGTGGGTCAGGTTGTAGTAGGAGTCCGCAAACTGGCCCTGCACGATATCTCGGTTAATGAACGCCTCTTCTTGAATAGATCGGGTTGTGGCTGGATCCTGTGTCCTGCCCAGAAGGAAGACAACTCTCTGGACGATGGCGCCGAAGAGTTTCTTCCCCGCGTATGTTTCACGTATGGCTCTCCTTCTGGCAAAATACGGCGTGGCACTGGAAAAGTAGAGCGCATGAGTGGCATATATTTTCTGATGTATAAGTCAGATAATATATAGCATGGCCTTGTAAGTAATGATTATTGTTGTTGTTATTATTATTAATGAATATGATTATGAAAATATACTGTAAAGAAAATAGTAACATCGAATAGCGACAGAGAAAAGTAGGCAGAAAAAGGAAGAGAAAGGTATAGAACTTCCACGACACTAGAACAGGACGCGGACAAAAGTAAACAGCGGAAACAGTGAATAGAAAAAAAGACGACACTCAGTGACGCTTAGATTTAGGTAATACAAAGGAAGGGCGCCAGAAAGTAGGATGGTCCAGTGATAACAAAACGTTGACTGGCCGTTGACACGTGTAAACAATAGAAAAGACGAATAAAAAAAAACAGACACTATGAAAAAGCCGACATGAAAGAGCAAAAGAATGACTTAGGTAAATAACAAATGTATAGACGAAACTGGCACAGACTGATACGCGTTAGGACGCTATTGCACATGGTTTTTAAATAAAGGAGTGACCAACTCGGTCAGCTGACCAATTAAATATTTAGAGGCGTGGCCTATTGGACAAGTGACTCACGAGAGATAAGTCACGGGGCATTTTGAATGACGGACAATCAGAACGCTCATGGGAACCAGTGGACATCTGAAGGGTGGAGCCAAAATACTTACTGGTTAATCCGTCAAGCTGGATTTGAAGATAAAAACGCGAGCGGAGAGACAAGGAAAAAACGAAGAAGAACAAAGAACGAACCAAGAAGTACGAAAGTAGAGAAGAGGAGACAGAGGAGGGAGCCTGAATACGGAAGAACAGACAATCAGAGAACCAAGAAGTACTGAAGGAGAGGAGACAGAGGATGGAGCCAGAAGACAGAAGAACAGACAGTCAGGAACGAAGAAGTACAGAAGTCCAGAGAAGCGGCAAGTAGACTTTGCTTGTTAGTACACTGCGATTGAGAGATGGCAGAGGAAGACCGTCAGAAGAAATCAGAAGACAGACAAGAGAAGAAAGAGGACGATATAAAATCAGAAGTAATGGAAGATGGTTTTCAAGTGATTCAAGTGATTAAGAATTGACACTTTTGAAACTTCGAGTACAGTGATTTTAGATGAGAAACTAGTTGACTACGTGTTGCAGATCTGATATAATACTGAGATAGGAAATGTTTTCTTATCAAGTGTAGAATATTGTGAATTTGAGAACTGCTGCATGTAGAATAAGATAAGAGTTTGCTGTTGTGAACAAATGATAAAGTGATTCAACAACGATACTAAAGAAGATTATGTCATATTACATCTTATTTCAAGTGGTGTTGTGAATTCTAAGTCGAATATCTTAATTGTCAGAATTAAATAATGGAGGAACATTTCATCGGACTTGCTCTGGCTTAGTGAAGTAGCAATGTCTGTGAAACCTAATCTAAACAACAGAAATCTGGATGTGTGTGAAGATAAAGTCGGTATTAATCAAGAACATCTTTAATCAGAAATATATGATCCACACAATCAAAAATATTATAAATCTATGGTGGTAAAGCAACAAGACAAAAGTTTGAACTCTTCCACCTTGCTGTGAGTCCTTGAGAGTTTTGCAAAAAATGAGACAATGAAAGCTTCTGTGAACGTGTCCAGACTGCAAAGATGATGCTTCCAACATAAAATAACATAACATAATTTTGCACAATATAATATAGCCTAGCATACATAACATAAATGAACCTAAATTTATTCAGCCTTGCGTAATCAGGCAAGCTATTCAACCTGCTCTAACATAATCTAGCTTAACTCATAACTTAACTCGCAACTCAACTCATAACTTAGTTTCACAACTTAGATCATAATTTAGTTTATAATTTAACTTGTAGCTTAGCACACAGCTTAACTCATAACCACCACCTTCTAGATGAGTATTGTAGGGTAATGCAAGACTACTCCCCCCTAATGGATTTATCCTACTTATTAACCATTATGGTTTAATCCACTATGGCTCCTCCCCCTCCCTATCAAGAAGAGGACTATGGGGAAGCCATCAGGGCACAGGTACTAGGCACCGAAGAACACACCCCCTGCCCCCGTTCCATGTATTAAACCTAATCATAAACTGGTGGATTTTGGGGGGTTTAAAAGCTCTGAATGTTTAGTTAATAATACAAGGGCTAGTTCAAAAGCAACGACAAATCAAGGGACGTAACCCCTGAGATATATGTGAACAAAAATGTTTACCTTCCTGGAGTATTTGAAATAATTTACAGTGATTGCGTCCCTTGCTGTGCGGCTGCCTTATGACTCGCTCTCGCAGATGTGGTAATGAGGATGTCATTGCACATCGGACGATGTGCACATAAGCGAGTCCGATCCTATCTTCAGTATTCCCCACCCAGTGTTTGGCGGCTGACGATACCAGTTCTATGTTGATTACCCAGTCTCCTTCGCTTCCCGCTGTAGCGCTCTTGTCTGGCCACTCCATGTCTGACGTTGTGTACCAGAAATCTATTCACGATCGCAGATTCGGCGACTCGACCAGCTTCTCTCTGAGTGCGTTCAGAACATCACCCCGGTCCACTGCTTGTCCACCCTCCACTGTAGCCAACCCAGCGAGTCTGTCCGCCCTCCGCTGTAGCCAACCCAGCGAGTCTATCCACCCTCCACTGTAGCCAACCCAGCGAGTCTATCCACCCTCCACTGTAGCCAACCCAGCGAGTCTATCAACCCTCCACTGTAGACAACCCAGCGAGTCTATCCACCTTCCACTGTAGCCAACCCAGTGAGTCTATCCACCCTCCACTGTAGCCAACCCAGCGAGTCTATCCACCCTCCACTGTAGCCAACCCAGCGAGTCTGTCCGCCCTCCGCTGTAGCCAACCCAGCGAGTCTGTCCGCTCTCCACTGTACCTAACCCAGCGAGTCTGTCCGCCCTCCACTGTAGCCAACCCAGCGAGTCTGTCCGCCCTCCACTGTACCCAACCCAGCGAGTCCGTCCGCCCTCCACTGTAGCCAACCCAGCGAGTCTGTCCGCCCTCCACTGTAGCCAACCCAGCGAGTCTGTCCGCTCGTTCATTACCTCTCACCCCGGCATGGCCTGGCAGGGAAATAATAATGTTGATGATGATGAGACGAAACTCACCTGTACACAATAATGAGATAATCCACCTGCTGACCGACCGGGCACACGTGCAGACTGTTAATGACGTACCCTCCGTCCAAACTAACTGGGTGCAGCTTCCTCATTTGAGATCGTTTCGGGGGTAGGGTCGCTACATTTCCGACTGTCGTGTTGTCACGGTGATTCTTAACATCGCTGGAGGCTTTTTTGTAGGTTTTGTCTAGCTTCAGTAAGCTCTCTCCGTCTTGGGGGATGTTAAAGACAAGATCGACTGTTCCATCCGGATTATCGCTGAGGATGTTGGGAAGAGTTTTGTCAATGGAAAAGTGGACTTCAAAAAATGTGTTTGCTAGCAGTAAGTAGGAAAAGTAAAGAGTATTTAGAAAAAAGGACACACGCAACAACAAGTAAGGAGTATTTAGACACAGAGAGAGACACACACAGCGGCAATATAGGAAAGAATAAACAGATCAAAGTGTAACATGCCTTCAAACGAGAAGGCATTGACAGAAGTAAATAAATTCAGTTACTTTGGAACAACAATAATAACTGATGCCAAGTGCACAAATGAAATAAAACCACGAATAAGTAAGGCAAAGAGAGTTTTTTTAATACATGGAGAAGATACAAATAAGAAAATATCACTAAAAGTGAAGAAAGCAGCAATAACTGCTATATAGAGCCAATATTGCTGTATGCTTGAAACTAGGTCAGTCAACGAAAAGATGACCCAGAAACCGAAGCAATAGAGATGGGGGGTTTCCCAGAAAGATGCAACAAATACGCTGGTCAGACAGACAAAAAAACAAACGAAGAGGTCCTCAAAGAAGTTTCAGAACACACGAAAACTAATTAAAATGATGAGGGGGAAAAAAAAGACAGTCGTTATGTCTTGGACATGTAATGAGAAGACGGAAGTTGGCGAGCCTAGTAATGACTGGAAAATTCAAGGGAAAAAAAGAGAGAAAGTTCAAGAGAAAGATATCTCAGTGGATTGACCAAGTGGCGCAGTAAAAGGAAAGCATTTGAACTACAGTAATTGGAAACAGCAAGGACTATTTAAGATTGAGAAGCTTGATCGCTAACGCTGTCCGGCACGGCACATAATAATAAAACATACATATACTAATATCATTCTATCTGTCCTGGCACAAGGAAATAGAAAACGAGGAAGGCCTAGACTTACTTGGAGAAGAGAAATTGTGACAGTGTTCAGAGACAAGGGATGCATATGGAAGGAAGCAGAGAATAATTCCAAGATCAGGGATGACTGGAGAGCCTTTATCCGTGGCCTGTGCTCTCACGGGAGTGAAAGGCGATGATGATGATGATGATGATGACGACGACGACGTCCTAGCACCTTTCGTGCTTATACAGTTTGTCAGTCATCTAATCTCTATGTCTGTCTCTCTCTGTCTACTTGTCTGCTAAACTGTCTGAGGCGCTTGTTCAATACTCACTATGCACACTTATACACAGCTTGTATCACTTCCTTGTTGGATGTGAATGTTATACTAATGACATCCTGTTTCTGATGGGCGATCATCCACATCATCAAGCACAGTAAACACAGCGTGACCGTATAGAACGTCATCCTTGACGTTCCCCTTCTGGACCTACCAAAAACTCCGCCTTGCATTCTGTGGAACTCCTACCATACGTCGAAGTCTGAAACGTTAGTCTGTCTATCAGCAGCTTGAAAGCTTCCTCATTGGTGCTTTTATTTAACAGATTTTAGTAAATGACAAAGTCCTGCAGCTCAACAACGGTGCCATCTTTGTTTCATCTGCAAATATAAATGCTCACATGTAAGTTTACTCACACCATCAGAGTAACCCTAACCCTAAACCTATCCCTATCCTTAACCCTATCCCTAACCCTAATCCTAACCCTATCCCTAACTCTAATCCTAACCCTATCCCTAACCCTATCCCTTACCCTAACCCTAACCCTAACCCTATCCCTAACCCTATCCCTAACCATAACCCTATCCCTAACCATAACCCTACCCCTACCCCTATCCCTAACCATAACCCTATCCCTATCCCTAACCCTATCCCTAACCCTATCCCTAACCCTATCCCTAACCATAACCCTATCCCTAACCCCCTCCCCCCCCCCACATACACACATACACGTGTGACAAATGAGTTAATAACCAAATGAGCGGGAATTGAGAAAGTCACAAGACGAAGAGAAAGCCAAAAGACGAAGATTGGCCACCTGTTACAAATGGAAAGAACAAGACAGCCCTATACCGCATTGGCTTGGACATCTCAAGGAAAAAACAGAAAGACGGGCAAACCACTGGGGCTTTGGAGATGCAGAGTACAGGAGGAACTAGAAGAAAAGCAGGAAAGACTTGGTTTGGGGTATCCCGGCTTGTTCAAGATGGGATTGGTTGGAGAATCTTTGTTGATGCCTTATGCTCCACCGGGAGTACAGAGGACTGATGATGATGATCATACACGCACACAAACAAGTTTATAATAAACCCACTCGCCATTTTTTTCTTACTTGGAAATGTCGCGTTACCTATATTTAGCTTATATAGAAGCTAATAATGGATCATCAGCAGCAGGCCATCTTGCTCACAACCGAGAGGCCTACAGAAGTGCTGTTTGGGACGCAAAGTTCCCAAGGGACATGCAAATGAATGAATGAATGAATGAGAAACTACAACCCGGAACTAGAGAAAAAGGCCCTGATTTATCTGTAACTTATTTACAAAGCAAAAGATATGGCTGATAGTAGCATAAATTTAAACATGGAAGGGAAACAACCGAGTTAAAATGACAATGAAGGCCACATATACTTCTTCTTCTTCAGCTTTCCATTAAGGCTCATTGCGGCAGATAAAGTTCGCCTTCACTCCTCTCTATTCCTAATCTTCTCTCTCCAGCTGGTGACACCAGTTTCCTTTTATATCCTCTTCCATGTTGTCTTTCCATCTCTGTCTTGGTCTACCCCTTGGTCTTGTTTCCCTCATCTCATGTGCATACATAATTTTCGTTTGTCTGTTTTCTTCTGACCACCCCCCCCCCCCCAGAGCTATACCAGTGGGAGTTCTACTCCTGGCAGGTCCAGCCAAGCTGGGGAAGGTCTGTGCGGGTAGGGGTCAGACGAAATTTGCACGCTGGTCCTCCAGGTTGAGAGTTGGAGCGCCGGGTCAATGAGCCCATCTTCATAAAAAAAAAAGATTAGTGTGTATGGGACAGAAATGTAAATATATAAATAATACACAAAGTCCCTGCACTAAATATGTGTTGGCAGAATAGTACTCTGTTTATAAAATGAAAAGTAGGAACAGCTTTATTCTACGAGCATACATTTATAACGTTTCGGTTTACTCTCTCTCTCTCTCTCTCTCTCTCTCTCTCTCTCTCTCTCTGAACCTTAATTGCCCAGGACACATGGGGCTTCCGCAAAGGTTTTCCACAAATGCCTGTCCTTCGCCATTTTTTCTGCTCTTGCCCAGGTGAGCCCTCTATTGCTCAACATCCTTTCTGTTGTTCTTCTCCATGTCTCTTTTGGTCTACCCTTACTTCTGTTCCCCTGTGGTGTCCATCTTAGTGCTATTTTTGGTAGTGAGTTGTCAGTCGTTCGGAGGACATGTCCCAACCATCGCCAGCGTCTTTCCTCAATAATTGGTTTACGCATTACTCGTATAAAAATAAGAAAAAGAAAAGAAAATGTATTTGTCTTCCTATTTCTTCGTCCTGGATGTTTTTTTTGTACGAGTAGTGCTTTAGCCAAACTTGGCGAACTACCATGTGAACCTTATGTGACGTTTAACGGCACAGGAAGGATGTAAGATGTAAGATATACACCGAAAAGTTATACCTGTGTGCTCGTTAAGGAATAAAGTTGTTCCTACATTTTGTTGTTGTTGTTGTTGTTCTTCTTCTTCTTCTTCTTGCCGAAACTGCGAGCTGGTGTTTGTCGATGCTGTGAAGATGTTGAGGCACTACATTAGGTCAGCCTGGGAACGGGTTATGGCAACTTATTTTGTTAAGTCTCGGAGTACAGCTAAAATACAGAGGGTGTGCAATATTTCTTTAGTAGACTCCACCACCCTGGGGGGCTATGACGATCTCTGGACTCCGTTAGCCAGGCTAGGCCTGTTACTGGGGGTGGGGGGTACCAACGGGGAGGTGGGACAGGTTTTGGTCAGCTGTGGTTCACCAACCCTGACACCAGCATGTCAGCTGTGGCATGGCAACCCTGACACCAACATGCCAGCTGTGGCTCACCAACCCTGACTTCAGCATGTTAGCTGTGGCTTGCCAGCCCTGGCTCCAGCATGGCAGCTGTGATTTGCCAACCCTGACTCCAGGATGTCAGCTGTGGCTCGCTAACAATGATGACAGCATGTCAGTCATCATCATCATCATCATCAATTTTTCACTCCCTTGGGAGCATATGGCCACGGATAAAGGCTCTCCAGTCATTGCTGTTCTTGGAATTATTCTCTACTTCCTTCCATGTATATCCCTTGTCTCTGAACACTGTCATAATTTCTCTTCTCCAAATAAGTCTAGGCCTTCCTCGTTTTCTGTTTCCTTGAGGATTCCATGTCAGTGCCCGTCTTGCTATGCTGGTGTCGGGTTTTCTCAGAGTGTGGCCATTCCATCTCCATTTCCTAGATATGATTTGTAGGTTCACAGGTTCTTGTCCTGCCTTTCCTTGACTTCTTCTTTCCTGATCTTGTCCTGCCATTTAATGTTGGGTGAGTGGATCGCCTGCAGCCCGATTCGAACCACAGACCTCGTCATGAAATGCTAATGCACTAACCGCTTTGCTACTCAGGTGCCAATTTCTCGTTATCTGATCGTGTTATCCATATTTCTAATGTTTTGTCCGCTTTCCAGGGGAGGTTGTTCTGTAGGGGGCCCCAGAAGACAACTGCCCTCGCCGGGCCATTTGCAAAGCTTATCCATGTTCACCCGTATACTTGTGTGACGACAGCGGCTGGTAGAAGACAACGGACCAAGATTGTCAGTACTCTACTTACAGTGTTCCTGATTGCGGGCCGTGGCACAACAGCCTGGCGAAAGAGGCAGTGACTGAAGTGGTTCCCGATCAGGTGAATTTTTACTGAGAGTATATCGTCCCGGTCTTCTCAGAATGTCTTCCAGGAAATGACATATTAAATCATTGTCAGCTATCACAGTCAGCAATCATCGCAGTCATCTATCATCATTGATAGCTATCAGTCATCTATCATCACTGTCAGCTATCGCAGTCATCTATCATCACTGACAGCTATCAGTCATCTATCATCACTGTCAGCTATCGCAGTCATCAATCATCACTGTCAGCTATCGCAGTCATCTATCATCACTGTCAGCTATCATAGTAGTAATCTATCATCACTGTCAGCTATCATAGTAGTAATCTATCATCACTGTCAGCTATCATAGTAGTAATCTATCATCACTGTCAGCTATCGCAATCATCTATCATCACATTCATCTATAATGGTAGTAATCTATCATCACTGTCAGCTATCGCAGTCATCTATCATCGCAGCCATCTGTCATCATTGACAGCCATCAGTCATCTATCATCACTGTCAGATATCATTCATCTATCATCACTGTCAGCTATCATTCATCTATCATCACTGTCGGCTGCCACATTTATCTTTCATCGCTGGACAGAAGAAGAACATATTTCCACCTCCAGGCCTTTGAAAGAACAGCAACAAGAACAAGAAAGAAAAAACGCTTTCATGCGCGAACTGATCCCTCAACACAAATATAATTCAAACACCGAGATCAACAAAACAACCAAAGAACAATTAATATAACGCAGTTAATATAATTATAACAGTAAATGTTAACTGAAATATTTCAAGTAAAAAAAAAAAACTAATGTAACAATAAACATAACACAAGTAAGTTGAATTAACTTTTAACGTTTAACAGTAAACACATCTCTGGCCGAAGCAGTTAAATTAGTAAGTATAAACAGGGATATAATTCGTGGCGGTAAATTAACACAAGCAATGTAAATAAATATGCCGGAATATCAGGAAACACTCCACCCAAAAAAAAACTGTAAATTCCATTTAATATCATGGATACAGTGTGAGACACCACATGTGCTTACTCTTGCCTGCACAGTCTGTGAAGTGCGTTTATTTCAGTTGTGATACATTTGAAAAACACTTCCCAGTGAATTCTCTCTCAAGACGCTGACAGCTTAAAAGATAAACAATAAGTGATAACATTAAGTGATATATCGATCACAGCGGGCACGAAGTAAAAGCTCAAACCACGTTCAAGAAACGTAGATAAGAACTGGCCTACCATGTACCAGGAGCTGATCCGTACACGCATGAAAAAATCGCACATTATGACAGCTATGTATGGGTAGTCAAGTTTTAAAGTCCAGGATTTAGAGCAGTGTTTCCCAAAGAGGGCGATACCTCCCCCACCCCTCTCTCCGTGGGCGTTGGAAAGGACCAGGGTGGGGGGGGGGGGTGTGTGTGTCGGTGAAAGAAAAGAATCAGTGAAAAAGGGAAAGGGGCAATAGAAGCAAAAGGTAATAGTAGGGAGCGTTGATGGAAAACGAAGCAGTAGATGGGGGACAGCAATCCCTTCCTCTTAAGAACAGGTTCCTCTTCAACAAAGCCAAGTTAGTACATCAAATTCTTTCACGGCATGCCCCGCCTTATCTATGGAACCTGTTTAAATTTAGCCCAAAGTGCAGCCAACGCTTGAACAACATGTCTTCCAAAACCTAGACTTGATCTTTACAAGAAAAGCTTTAGTTATTCTGCTGCTCATCTTTGGAATACCCTCCCATCCTATATAAAAATATAAATTATACTCCTTCCTACAACTACAAGCTTTCCCAATATCTATTTGTTGTCGACTACATGCCTCCATGAATTATAAAACTTAAAAGTTATCTTAAACTGCTCTTACAGACACCGAATACAATTAATTGTTTTCTGAATAGTCCCGAAAATTTTGTTTAGTAGATAGTCATTTATAATGTATGTAGTTACTTCTGTTCTGAGTGAATGTTTAAGAGCGAAACGTAAATGTTATATTTTATTTTATGTCTCTCAGCTTCAATGTTAGTTATGTTTGTTATATGAACAGCATATTTGTAGAATGTCTGGAATAGAGTGAAAGATGTATGATAAAGGGCAGAATGTCAGACGGGCCTGCGTGCCCAATTCTTAACCTTTTTGAAATAAAGATCAATCAATCAATCAATCAATCAATCAATCCTTCTTAGCACTTATCAACCCGATATTGAGAAACTTGGAGTCCCTACATGAAACTCATCCAGTCACATTAAAAGCTGAGAAAATTAATGCAGTAGGTGGGTCATTATAAGTGTTATTTCTTTACATTGCTAAATACATCGGTTTGCTGACTGAAGTCTTTAGCCGAATAGTGCATATCCTAGTTTAACATGTCGTCGTACGAGTATTACATAAGGGTATGTTGGGGGCGGGGCGATTATGTTGGGGGCGGGGCGATGATGATGTGGACTGGGGAGAAAAGGCAGCCCCGTACAAGCCTGGGAAACACTGACTTAAGAGGCTAGTTTAGTTATAAATGCAAGCTTAAATGTTGCAGAACGAGTTTAACTCTCTAGATGAACACCAACACAGCAGGAACATGTTGGGAGAGTATATAGGCAATATTCAATGCAGGTAAAAAGAACGCTTTACAAGTTTACATGTAAATAGACCTTGGCATTAAAGGGAGTCAGTGGGGCGGAACTACGAAAACGCTTGTATTTTACAGGTAAGATATGACGCTAGAGACGTGCATGAGAGACAGAGAGGGAGAGACAGAGAGGGAGGGAGAGAGAGGAGAGAGAGAGGAGAGGGAGAGAGAGGGAGAGACAGAGGGAGAGGGAGAGAGAGGGAGAGAGAGGAGAGAGAGAGAGGAGAGAGAGAGAGGAGAGAGAGGAGAGACAGAGAGGAGAGAGAGGAGAGAGAGAGAGAGAGAGGAGAGAAAAGGAAGGAAGGGAAAAGGGACTGACTGAGTTGATAAATAATCAATTTTCTTTGCACAGAAAGCAGCGGGCCTTACTCCCTCTGCCGTCGCCCTCCAGTCGACCCAGCCGTAAGAAAAGGAGTGCTCAGTAAAATGAGACGAGGGAAACTGTCTCTAGAAACGAATGATGGTAGGGAGAACAAACAGGTAGACTGGCAGTTAGGAGAACAAACAGACAGACTGACAGTTAGGAGAACAAACAGGTAGACTGACAGATAGGAAAACAAACAGGTAGACTGGCAGTTAGGAGAACAGACAGACAGATTGACAGTTAGGAGAACAAACAGGCAGACTGGCAGTTAGGAGAACAAACAGACAGACTGGCAGTTAGGAGAACAAACAGACAGACTGACAGTTAGGAGAACAAACAGGTAGACTGACAGATAGGAAAACAAACAGGTAGACTGGCAGTTAGGAGAACAAACAGACAGACTGGCAATTAGGAGAACAAACAGGTAGACTGGCAGTTAAGAGAACAAACAGACATTCTGACAGTTAGGAGAACAAACAGGTAGACTGACAGATAGGAAAACAAACAGGTAGACTGGCAGTTAGGAAAACAAACAGACAGACTGGCAATTAGGAGAACAAACAGGTAGACTGGCAGTTAGGAGAACAAACAGACAGACTGGCAATTAGGAGAACAAACAGGTAGACTGGCAGTTAAGAGAACAAACAGACAGACTGACAGTTAGGAGAACAAACAGGTAGACTGACAGATAGGAAAACAAACAGGTAGACTGGCAGTTAGGAGAACAAACAGACAGACTGGCAATTAGGAGAACAAACAGGTAGACTGGCAGTTAGGAGAACAAGCAGACAGACTGACAATTAGGAGAACAAACAGGTAGACTGGCAGTTAAGAGAACAAGCAGACAGACTGGCAGTTAGGAGAACAAACAGGTAGACTGGCAGTTAGGAGAAGAAACAGACAGACTGACAGTTAGGAGAACAAACAGGTAGACTGACAGTTAGGAGAATAAGCAGACAGACTGACAGTTAGGAGAACAAACAGGTAGACTGACAGTTAGGAGAACAAGCAGACAGACTGGCAGTTAGGAGAACAAACAGATAGACTGGCAGTTAAGAGAACAAGCAGACACACTGGCAGTTAGGAGAACAAACATACAGACTGACAGTTAGGAGAACAAACAGACAGACTGGCAGTTAGGAGAATAAACAGACAGACTGACAGTTAGGAGAACAAACAGGCAAACAGACAGTTAGGAGAACAAACAGACAGACTGACAGTTAGGAGAACAAACAGACAGACTAGCAGTTAGGATAACAAACAGGCAGACTAACAGTTAGGAGAACAAACAAACAAGCAGATTGACAGTTAGGAGAACACACAGGCAGACTGACAGTTAGGAGAACAAACAGACAGACTGATAGTTAGGAGAACAAACAGGCAGACTGGCAGTTAGGAGAACAAACAGACAGACTGACAGAACAAACAAACAGACTGACAGTTAGGAGAACAAACAAACAGACAGACTGACAGTTAGGAGAACAAACAAACAAACAGACTGGCAGTTAGGAGAACAAACAGACAGACTGACAGTGAGGAGAACAAACAGGCAGACTGGCAGTTAGGAGAACAAACAGACAGACTGACAGAATAAACAGACAGACTGACAGAACAAACAGGCAGACTGACAGTTAGGAGAACAAACAAACAGACAGGCTGACAGTTAGGAGAACACACAGACAGACTGACAGTTAGGAGAACAAACAAACAGACAGACTGGCAGTTAGGAGAACACACAGGCAGACTGGCAGGTTTACAAATAGACTGGCACATGGACGGGAATAAATACAGCAGAGTTTTTTAGAAAGTGAAATCGGACAGAAGAAACCTTCACTACCGGCAATTCAATGCTTATTGATACTAAAATATTTTAAAACAAGGCTTCACTTGTTAAAGTAGGCCGGTGACGGTTTCCTTGTGCTTTCCATCAGTTTGTGTACAGTGTTCTCTGCTGGTCTTTGGGTCGTACGAGTTTTGATCCGGTGATCAAATGACCAGTGTCAAAATGACAAGAATCAGTCAGGCCCGATATGGCCCGATATGGCCGCCTCTAGATAAGGTAAACTTTCATGTTTCTAAATTATAGAGCAGCTTCCTTCCAGTTTCCCCTGCACCGAAATTTCTCATCAGCTCATTGTGGCAGAGCATCTACATTAATTCTGAAGCGAAAGGGTTAACGAGGAAATATTCTGTTCTTGGAAATTAACTGAGAGAACGCTGATGACGATGCTAGGGGGAGGGGAGGGAGGGGGTGAACACGTGCATACCTCGCTTATATTCAGGTACTCAGAGAATACTATCAGCGCGGACGCTTGATTTTCAGAGCTTCTGTGCAACAGAGAGGATGCGAAACACAAATAAGGAGCAGAACAGCCTAGGCCAGGTCAGCATTTATGAAAATGAAAACACGAAAACATATTATACAATAAAGCTTTGTCGATGAATACCGAAAAGTGAGAGAGGTACTCAGCGCTACATCGAAGCCGTATTGTTTAATGGAAGCGAAGAATGGACAGTAAACTAAGAGAGCGCTCTCTGGGTGTACTGGAAGGAGCGGAGACGTAGCTCTTGAGAATGCCGTAGACAGCCAAGAAAACAAAATGAAGAGGTTGTAACGAGGCCCGGCAAAAAAGAGAGAAATTATGGCAAAATTCATTTGTAGAAGATGTTTTGAGAAGAGGCAAACTAGAACACCTAGTGATATAAAGCTAAAGGTAACCCTGTTATGCCTTAAAGGCACACAGGTATATAATGTTAGTGCCCATATTTTCCTTGACCTGTCGGCACACTAGAGGGTCTGGCCGCCTATTCTTCCCAAAATTCAAAAGTCAGGTACCCATTTCTTCAGTATGAAGATGACTGTGCCAGTCTGATTGGGCCCTTCTGCCCGGGTTCGAACCCTCCCCCCCCCCCCGGCTTCGCAAATAGTGTACTAACCACTTCGCCTCTCAGACGCCCTGAGCACCTAGTGACAACAGGAAAACTGGAGGGGTAAAGGGACAAAGGAAGACATAGAAACAAGGAACCTGATGGACTAAAAGAGTAGAATGGAGTACAATCCAACAGACATTTTATAGATAGAGCAAAGGATAGATGTAGAGCAAAGGATAGATGTAGAGCAAAGGATAGATGTAGAGCAAAGGATAGATGACAGCCAACGCCTAATCAGCATGGACCAGAGGTGAAACATGCTAGTCTATGGTTCTCAACTGTTAGATACATTTTTCTAAACATAGGAAACAACGAAATCTTTACACAGTAAAGTGATTTAGCACAGTGTTGAATGGTTAGCATTCGAGGAAAAAAAAATAGACAAAGCATTTTAGATCAGAGAGAAAGAAAACTGACAAGATAATTACTTGAGACTCGAACCACTGATTCCGTATCTAGCCACCAAAAACAGCACTCCATCCACTCGGCCATCTTACACTTCCAAATCTCACTTATAAAGTGCTTCGGGTACTGTTTTTCGAATGCCAACCATACAAAAATTTGATAGTATCTCTGTACGCTTGTAACATAATTTGATAGTATCCTTACACTCTTATAACACAATCTGATATTATCCTTACACTCTTATAATACAATTTGATATTATTCTTACACTCTTATAACACAATTTGATAGTATCCTTACACTCTTATAACAAATTTGATAGTATCCTTACACTCTTATAACACAATTTGATAGTATCCTTACACTCTTATAACAAATTTGATAGTATCCTTACACTCTTATAACACAATTTGATAGTATCCTTACACTCTTATAACAAATTTGATATTATTCTTACACTCTTATAACACAATTTGATAGTATCCTTACACTCTTATAACAAATTTGATAGTATCCTTACACTCTTATAACACAATTTGATAGTTCCCTTGCACAGTTATAACACAATTTGATCCTTACACAATTGTAAGGCCAAGTTTTTGTAAGATGCAATATATAAAGACTAGAACAAAGACAAAGTTTTATGTCTTAAGACAAAAGAACTTGAACTTGAAGAACGGCCATGCTCTGCTGCCAGCCTAGAGATGGACCTCCTTCCACTAAGGACACTCCTATATGTGCTCGGCCTTTAACCTCAGTGTTGTTCGTAGGGCGTGTGTTGGATGGTAGCGAAAGTAGCACGTTGACTGAACATAGCTCGGATCTTTTCCGCAGAGTTCTGAGTGTCTGCCACTGCCTTTTGTTGTTCCCCCTTTCGCATTGTCTTTGGTGTTAGGTACTGCATGCATTTTTTTGTTGTTGTTTGCTTGTTCATCTCCATGTAATATTGGATAAGGGTGGTGTGTTAATGTAGTCTGCTTTGTCCGCATTTGTAGGATGCTCAGACTTTACCTGGCAGTTGATCTGCCATTTCATTGCCTTTAATACCGGCATGTCCTTGGCAATAAATCCATGTTAGGGAGGAGATTTGGGACTCTTTTAGTTTGGCCAGTCACTCGCGACGCAAGAAATGGTTTAAAATTGTTATTTTTTAAGAATGCATTGTGAGTCTCATAAGATTATCACATACACACACACACACTCTCTCTCTCTCTCTCTCTCTTTCTCTGAACGTTAAGTGCCCAGGGCATAGTTTTCCACAAATGCCTGTCCTTTGCCTGTTTTTCCTCTCTTGCCCGGGCGAGCCCTCTATTGCTCAACATCCTTTCTATTGCTCTTCTCCATGTCTCTTTTGGTCTACCCTTACTTCTGTTCCCCTGTGGTGTCCATCTTAGTGCTATTTTTGGTAGTGAGTTGTCAGTCATTCGGAGCACATGTCCCAACCATCGCCAGCGTCTTTCTTCAATAATTGCTGTCAGTGGCTTCATCTGCATTTCTGATGTTATTTCTTATGGTGTTTGGCCAAAATATTTTTAAAAATTCTTCATAAACATTTAGTCTGTAAGGAATTCAACTTGTTTTCTATGGCTTTTGGTGATTGTTCCAGCACACACCTCCATAGAGCAGTACAAAAGTAACACTGGTCTAGTCAGTAATTCAATGTAAAGTAAATCTTACAGCTGTCACAGAAGTACCACCGGTCTTTGCTGTGACTTTCGGAAAGTGCTGATAAACCCGCTATGTGCCCGTTCCCACTGTGATAACTTGTTGGATCTTAAACTCCACATCCTGGGATGGTCATCATGAGATTTCACGCGAAAAGAAATGAACTTAAATCTTCCACTGAAGATGAGTTCCTTTTCTGGCATTGGTATCTCATTGGGTGAAATTTGATTACGTATGTCCACATGTTCAAGAGGCAGGTTTTTCTGAGCTAATAAGCCAAATAAGTACGCGTCGTCAACTGGCACAAAACATTCCACGGAAAACGACGCTTCATACAGTTTTGGGATTGTTTCCCCCGTTAGGAGAGCGAAGTAACCCGAGCAAAATTTCGGCCAGAATTTCTCACCTGGCAATATATCTTCGCTGACGTACCACCTGCTTCCGGGATCTCGCTGTATTTGTAGACCTCTCTTCACATCGCACGCTACGGCCAGAGTTTTTGGGTACAGTTTTGGCAGAAGCTCAAAAACAACTCGGTACATATCCACGAACATGTCATCATCGGCTTTAGCCACATAGTGAACTTGCGGGCAGTGGGCGTTCGCCCAGGCGAGCATCGTAACAGCTTTATAGGTCAAGTTCTTGAACGTGTCTATAAAATCGCCCTGAACTATGTCACTGTACGCTGCGTACTCCGCTTCGATCTTGTATTGTTGGAGTCCATCACTGGGCTTTCCCAATATGAATACAAGTTTTAAACTTATGTCTAAAAAAGTCCTTGGACTAGCCCAACTTTCTCTGATCTTTCTTCGAGACTGCCCGTTTTCTGCAGCGCTTTGGATGTACAGCAGTATATCCACGTTCTCACCATTGCATACATCCGGGTTCTCAATAATATATCCAGGGAAAAGCGGATGCGTTTCCGCCGCCATTTTGGAAGCGTTAGAGCCAGGCCGTCCGTCAAACAGTTTTCTGGTAACCTCTCTTCGCCGGTCGTCGGTTGTTTCGTCGCTGGTGTTGTAATATGACTCGTTAAATGAATAGAGGTCGCCGCCGTTGAGTTCTTGAGTTAAGAGAACCATGTTCTGTATCTGGGTTCTTTGTAAATCTTGTAAAACTTTGAGCAGTTCGCTTTCTCCGTCATTGAGCATGAGAAAGATAACGAACAGCACGAGAACTAGAGACACTGTTGCCAGAAGTCTCCCCGGTTTCCTTCGTGTCAGTAAGGACATTCTGAGTCTGTTTGCTGCAATTAAGGGAATCACAATTCACTGGAGGTGAGGCGGTTCATTTTCAGGGACACGAATCAGGAATATTTGCTGATTTCATGCTGAGGACTTAGGCCACGGAAGTTTAGGTACCTCGAGTTGTTAGGCCGCAATTGTTGGGCGTCCACGGAGATTCAGATTTTGCTGAGTGGTTCATGACCGTCATGCCATCTTGCCATCTTGGTACAGAAGCTGACAAGTGTCATCCTTCGCTTCGATGGCTGCTCTTGTTAAATGCGGCCTCCTATAGAGATAAACAGAAACAGATCAAGAACGCTGGTATATTGTTCATGATCTGCACACAGAGATTTGTCAATGATCCATTTATAAATGATCCTCCTGACATTATCCATCTTTTGAAGAATCACAGAACTGTCTAATATCTTCACAATTTTTTAAAACTAACATACAAGGTATGTCCGGTAAGCAATGAGATTGATTCCATAAAATTCGATTTGTTCAATATATACTTACATATACTTAAAATTCATCGAAATAACATCCTTCAGCATCAATACATCGTTTCCAGAGGTTCTGCCACGCATCGTAGCTCGCCTGGAAGTTTTGAACAGTGATCTCTTTCAAACCATTCGTCATGGCAGCTTGCACGTCATTAACAGTCTAAAACTGGTGGCCTTTGAAGCTTTATTTGAGCCGGGGAAACAAAAGGAAGTCACACGGGGCCAGGTCCGGGCTGTAGGGAGGTTGGTACAGCGTTGCCACGGTTTGTTTCGCCAGAAATTCTCTCACTGGTAGCGACGCATGGCTCTGCGCATTGTCGTGGTGAAGAACACAGGTGTTGGCGTTCTCCGGGCGGACGCGCACCACTCTGTTATTCAGCCGTTTTCCAGCCGTTTAAGCACTGCCAGATATAATGCTGCGTTGACCATTTGTCTGGGTGGTACGAACTCCTTATGGACAACACCTTTAGAGTAAAAGAAGACAAATAGCATCGATTTCCTCTTCGATTTGCACATTTAATGGGCGCCCTGTGCATTGTTCATTATCGACGCTCACTCTTCCTTCGTTGAACGTCTTGTGCCACCGAAACACTTGTGCCTTCGATAAAACATCCTTTCCGTCGGCTTTCTGTATCATAGAAAGCGTCTTGGTCGCGGATTTTTTAAGTTTAACACAAAACTTTATCGCTGTTCGACACTCCTCTGCATTTTCAATATTCATCATCATCATCATCATCATCATCATCGCCTTTCACTCCCCTGAGAGCATAGGCCACGGATAAAGGCTTTCCAGTCATCGCTGTTCTTGGAATTATTCTCTACTTCCTTCCATGTATATCCCTTGTCTCTGAGCACTGTCATAATTTCTCTTCTCCAAATAAGTCTAGGCCTTCCTCGTTTTCTGTTTCCTTGAGGATTCCATGTCAGTGTCTGTCTTGCTGTGCTGGTGTCGGGTTTTCTCAGAGTGTGGCCATTCCATCTCCATTTCCTAGATATGATTTGTAGGTTCACAGGTTCTTGTCCTGCCTTTCCTTGACTTCTTCTTTCCTGATCTTGTCCTGCCATTTAATGTTGGGTGAGTGGATCGCCTGCAGCCCGATTCGAACCACAGACCTAGTCATGAAATGCTAATGCACTAACCGCTTTGCTACTCAGGTGCCAATTTCTCGTTATCTGATCGTGTTATCCATATTTCTAATGTTTTGTCCGCTTTCCAGGGGAGGTTGTTCTGTAGGGGGCCCCAGAAGACAACTGCCCTCGCCGGGCCATTTGCAAAGCTTATCCATGTTCACCCGTATACTTGTGTGACGACAGCGGCTGGTAGAAGACAACGGACCAAGATTGTCAGTACTCTACTTACAGTGTTCCTGATTGCGGGCCGTGGCACAACAGACTGGCGAAAGAGGCAGTGACTGAAGTGGTTCCCGATCAGGTGAATTTTTACTGAGAGTATATCGTCCCGGTCTTCTCAGAATGTCTTCCAGGAAATGACATATTAAATCATTGTCAGCTATCACAGTCATCAATCATCGCAGTCATCTATCATCATTGACAGCTATCAGTCATCTATCATCACTGTCAGCTATCGCAGTCATCTATTATCACTGTCAGCTATCGCAGTCATCAATCATCACTGTCAGCTATCGCAGTCATCTATCATCACTGTCAGCTATCATAGTAGTAATCTATCATCACTGTCAGCTATCGCAGTCATCTATCATCACTGTCAGCTATCATAGTAGTAATCTATCATCACTGTCAGCTATCGCAATCATCTATCATCACAGTCATCTATCACCGCAGTCATCTATCATCACATTCATCTATAATGGTAGTAATCTATCATCACTGTCAGCTATCGCAGTCATCTATCATCGCAGTCATCTGTCATCATTGACAGCCATCAGTCATCTATCATCACTGTCAGATATCATTCATCTATCATCACTGTCAGCTATCACGGTCATCTATTATCGCAGTCATCTATCATCATTGACAGCTATCAGTCATCTATTATCACTGTCAGCTATCGCAGTCATCTATCATCATTGACAGCCATCAGTCACCTATCATCACTGTCAGCTATCATTCATCTATCATCACTGTCAGCTATCATTCATCTATCATCACTGTTGGCTGCCATATTTATCTTTCATCGCTGGACAGAAGAAGAACATATTTCCACCTCCAGGCCTTTGAAAGAACAGCAACAAGAACAAGAAAGAAAAAACGCTTTCATGCGCGAACTGATCCTTCAACACAAATATAATTCAAACAGCGAGATAATGTAACAATAAACATAACACAAGTAAGTTGAATTAACTTTTAACGTTTAACAGTAAACACATCTCTGGCCGAAGCAGTTAAATTAGTAAGTATAAACAGGGATATAATTCGTGGCGGTAAATTAACACAAGCAATGTAAATAAATATGCCGGAATATCAGGAAACACTCCACCCAAAAAAAAACTGTAAATTCCATTTAATATCATGGATACAGTGTGAGACACCACATGTGCTTACTCTTGCCTGCACAGTCTGTGAAGTGCGTTTATTTCAGTTGTGATACATTTGAAAAACACTTCCCAGGAGCTGATCCGTACACGCATGAAAAAATCGCACATTATGACAGCTATGTATGGGTAGTCAAGTTTTAAAGTCCAGGATTTAGAGCAGTGTTTCCCAAAGAGGGCGATACCTCCCCCACCCCTCTCTCCGTGGGCGTTGGAAAGGACCAGGGTGGGGGGGGGGTGTCGGTGAAAGAAAAGAATCAGTGAAAAAGGGAAAGGGGCAATAGAAGCAAAAGGTAATAGTAGGGAGCGTTGATGGAAAACGAAGCAGTAGATGGGGGACAGCAATCCCTTCCTCTTAAGAACAGGTTCCTCTTCAACAAAGCCAAGTTAGTACATCAAATTCTTTCACGGCATGCCCCGCCTTATCTATGGAACCTGTTTAAATTTAGCCCAATGCGCAGCCAACGCTTGAACAACATGTCTTCCAAAACCTAGACTTGATCTTTACAAGAAAAGCTTTAGTTATTCTGCTGCTCATCTTTGGAATACCTCCCATCCTATATAAAAATATAAATTATACTCCTTCCTACAACTACAAGCTTTCCCAATATCTATTTGATGTCGACTACATGCCTCCATGAATTATAAAACTTAAAAGTTATCTTAAACTGCTCTTACAGACACCGAATACAATTAATTGTTTTCTGAATAGTCCCGAAAATTTTGTTTAGTAGATAGTCATTTATAATGTATGTAGTTACTTCTGTTCTGAGTGAATGTTTAAGAGCGAAACGTAAATGTTATATTTTATTTTATGTCTCTCAGCTTCAATGTTAGTTATGTTTGTTATATGAACAGCATATTTGTAGAATGTCTGGAATAGAGTGAAAGATGTATGATAAAGGACAGAATGTCAGACGGGCCTGCGTGCCCAATTCTTACCCCTTTTGAAATAAAGATCAATCAATCAATCAATCCTTCTTAGCACTTATCAACCCCATATTGAGAAACTTGGTGTCCCTACATGAAACTCACCCCATCACATTAAAAGCTGAGAAAATTAATGCAGTAGGTGAGTTATTATAAGTGTTATTTCTTTACATTGCTAAATACATCGGTTTGCTGACTGAAGTCTTTAGCCGAATAGTGCATATCCTAGTTTAACATGTCGTCGTACGAGTATTACATATGGGTATGTTGGGGGCGGGGCAATTATGTTGGGGGCGGGGCGATTATGTTGGGGGCGGGGCGATGATGATGTGGACTGGGGAGAAAAGGCAGCCCCGTACAAGCCTGGGAAACACTGACTTAATAGGCTAGTTTAGTTATAAATGCGAGCTTAAATGTTGCAGAACGAGTTTAACTCTCTAGATGAACACCAACACAGCAGGAACATGTTGGGAGAGTATATAGGCAATATTCAATGCAGGTAAAAAGAACGCTTTACAAGTTTACATGTAAATAGACCTTGGCATTAAAGGGAGTCAGTGGGGCGGAACTACGAAAACGCTTGTATTTTACAGGTAAGATATGACGCTAGAGACGTGCATGAGAGACAGAGAGGGAGAGAGAGAGAGAGGGAGAGACAAAGGGAGAGGGAGAGAGAGAGGGAGAGAGAGAGAGGAGAGAGAGAAGAGAGAGCAGAGAGAGAGAGCAGAGAGAGAGGGAGAGAGAGAGGAGAGAGAGGAGAGAGAGAGGAGAGAGAGGAGAGATAGAGAGGAGAGAGAGGAGAGAGAGAGAGAGAGAGAGAGAGGAGAGAAAAGGAAGGAAGGGAAAAGGGATTGACTGAGTTGATAAATAATCAATTTTCTTTGCACAGAAAACAGCGGGCCTTACTCCCTCTGCCGTCTCCCTCCAGTCGACCCAGCCGTAAGAAAAGGAGTGCTCAGTAAAATGAGATGAGGGAAACTGTCTCTAGAAACGAATGATGGTAGGGAGAACAAACAAGTAGACTGGCAGTTAGGAGAACAAACAGACAGACTGACAGTTAGGAGAACAAACAGGTAGACTGGCAGTTAGGGGAACAAGCAAACAGACTGGCAGTTAGGAGAACAAACAGACAGACTGGCAGTTAGGAGAACAAACAGACAGACTGGCAGTTAGGAGAACAAACAGACAGACTGGCAGTTAGGAGAACAAACAGGTAGACTGGCAGTTAAGAGAACAAACAGACAGACTGACAGTTAGGAGAACAAACAGACAGACTGACAGTTAGGATAACAAACAGACAGACTGGCAGTTAGGAGAACAAACAGACAGACTGGCACTTAGGAGAACAAGCAGACAAACTGGCAGTTAGGAGAACAAACAGACAGACTGACAGTTAGGATAACAAACAGACAGACTGGCACTTAGGATAACAAGCAGACAAACTGGCAGTTAGGAGAACAAACAGACAAACTGGCAGTTAGGAGAACAAACAGACAGACTGGCAGTTAGGAGAACAAACAGACAGACTGGCAGTTAAGAGAACAAGCAGACAGACTGGCAGTTAGGAGAACAAACAGACAGACTGGCAGTTAGGAGAACAAACAGACAGACTGGCAGTTAGGAGAACAGACAGACAGACTGGCAGTTAGGAGAATAAACTGACAGACTGACAGTTATGAGAACAAACAGGCAGACTGACAATTAGGAGAACAAACAAGACAGACTAGCAGTTAGGAGAACAAACAGACAGACTAGCAGTTAGGAGAACAAACAGGCAGACTACCAGTTAGGAGAACAAACAAACAGGCAGACTGACAGTTAGGAGAACACACAGGTAGACTGACAGTTAGAAGAACAAACAGACAGACTGACAGTTAGGAGAACAAACAGGCAGACTGGCAGTTAGGAGAACAAACAGACAGACTGACAGAACAAACAGACAGACTGGCAGTTAGGAGAACAAACAGGCAGACTGGCAGTTAGGAGAACAAACAAACAGACTGACAGTTAGGAGAACAAACAGGCAGACTGGCAGTTAGGAGAACAAACAGACAGACTGACAGAACAAACAGACAGAATGACAATTAGGAGAACAAACAAACAAACAGACTGGCAGTTAGGAGAACAAACAGACAGACTGACAGTTAGGATAACAAACAAGCAGACTGGCAGTTAGGAGAACAAACAGACAGACTGACAGAATAAACAGACAGACTGACAGAACAGACAGACTGACAGTTAGGAGAACAAACAAACAGACAGACTGACAGTTAGGAGAACACACAGGCAGACTGGCAGTTAGGAGAACAAACATGCAGACTGACAGAACAAACAGACAGACTGGCAGTTAGGAGAACACACGGGCAGACTGGCAGGTTTACAAATAGACTGGCATATGGACGTGAATAAATACAGTAGACTTTTTTAAAAAGTGAAATCGGAGAGAAGAAACCTTCACTGCCGGTAATTCAATGCTTATTGATACTAAAATATCGTAAAACAAGACTTGACTTGTTAAAGTAGGCCAGCAGCGATTTCCTTGTGCAATCCATCAGTTTGTGTACAGTGTTCTCTGCTGGTCTTTGGGTCGTACGAGTTTTGATCCACTGATCAAATGACCTGTGTCAAAATGACAAGAATCAGCCAGGCAGAGCGCCCGATGTGGCCGCCTCTAGATAAGGTAAACTTTCATGTTTCTAAATTATAGAGCAGCTTCCTTCCAGTTTCCCCTGCACCGAAATTTCTCATCAGCTCATTGTGGCAGAGCATCTACATTAATTCTGAAGCGAAAGGGTTAACGAGGAAATATTCTGTTCTTGGAAATTAACTGAGATAACGCTGATGACGATGCTAGGGGGAGGGGAGGGAGGGGGTGAACACGTGCATACCTCGCTTATATTCAGGTACTCAGAGAATACTATCAGCGTGGACGCTTGATTTTCAGAGCTTCTGTACAACACAGAGAATGCGAAACAGAAGTAAGGAGCAGAACAGCCTAGGCCAGGTCAGCATTTATGAAAATGTCAAAAAAGAAAACATATTATACAATAAAGCTTTGTCGATGAATATCGAAAAGAGAGAGGTACTCAGCGCTACATCGAAGCTGTATTGTTTAATGGAAGTGAAGAATGGACAGTAAACTAAGAGAGCATTCGGGGTCTAATGGAAGGACCGGAGACGTAGCTCCTAAGAAGAATATCGGAGACGTAGCTCTTGAGAATACCGTAGACAGCCAAGAAAACAAAATGAAGAGGCTGTAAAGAGGCCCGGCAAAAAGAGAGAAATTATGGCACAATTCATTTTGTAGAAGATGTTTTGAGAAGAGGCAAACTAGAACACCTAGTGATATAAAGGTAAAGGTAACCCTGTTATGCCTTAAAGGCACACAAGAATATAGTGCTAGTGCCCATATTTTCCTTGACCTGTCGGCACACTAGAGGGTCTGGCCGCCTATTCTTCCCAAAATTCAAAAGTCAGGTACCCATTTCTTCAGTATGATTGGATGATTGGGCCCTTCTGCCCGGGTTCGAACCCTGCCCCCCCCCGGCTTCGCCACTAGTGTACTAACCACTTCGCCTCTCAGACGCCCTGAGCACCTAGTGACAACAGGAAAACTGGAGGGATAAAGGGACAAAGGAAGACATAGAAACAAGGAACCTGATGGACTAAAAGAGTAGAATGGAGTACAATCCAACAGACATTTTATAGATAGAGCAAAGGATAGATGTAGAGCAAAGGATAGATGTAGAGCAAAGGATAGATGACAGCCAACGCCTAATCAGCATGGACCAGAGGTGAAACATGCTAGTCTATGGTTCTCAACTGTTAGATACATTTTTCTAAACATGGGAAACAACGAAGTCTTTACACAGTAAAGTGATTTAGCACAGTGTTGAATGGTTAGCATTCGAGGAAAAAAAAATAGACAAAGCATTTTAGATCAGAGAGAAAGAAAACTGACAAGATAATTACTTGAGACTCGAACACTGATTCCATATCTAGCCACCAAAAACAGCACTCCATCCACTCGGCCATCTTACACTTCCAAATCTCACTTATAAAGTGCTTCGGGTACTGTTTTTCGAATGCCAACCATACAAAAATTTGATAGTATCTCTGTACGCTTGTAACATAATTTGATAGTATCCTTACACTCTTATAACACAACTTGATAGTTTCCTTGAACGCTTATAAAATAATTTGATAGTATCCTTACACTCTTATAACACAATCTGATATTATCCTTACACTCTTATAACACAACTTGATAGTATCCTTACACCCTTATAACACAATTTGATATTATTCTTACACTCTTATAACACAATTTGATAGTATCCTTACACCCTTATAACACAATATGATAGCATCCTTACACTCTTATAACACAATTTGATAGTTCCCTTGCACAGTTATAACACAATTTGATCCTTACACAATTGTAAGGCCAAGTTTTTGTAAGATGCAATATATAAAGACTAGAACAAAGACAAAGTTTTCTGTCTTAAGACAAAAGAACTTGAACTTGAAGAACGGCCATGCTCTGCTGCCAACCTAGAGATGGACCTCCTTCCACTCAGGACACTCCCATATGTGCTCGGCCTTTAACCTCAGTGTTGTTCGTAGGGCGTGTGTTGGGTGGTAGCGAAAGTGGCACGTTGACTGAACATAGCTCGGATCTTTTCCGCAGAGTTCTGAGTGTCTGCCACTGCCTTTTGTTGTTCCCCTTTTCGCATTGTCTTTGGTGTTAGGTACTGCATGCATTTTGTTGTTGTTGTTTGCTTGTTCATCTCCATGTAAAAGGGTGGTGTATTAATGTGGTCTGCTTTGTCCGCATTTGTAGGATGCTCAGACTTTACCTGGCAGCTGATCTACCATTTCATTGCCTTTAATACCGGGCATGTCCTTGGCAATAAATCCATGTTAGGGAGGAGATTTGGGATTCTTTTAGTTTGGCCAGTCACTCGCGACGCAAGAACTGGTTTAAAATTGTTATTTTTTAAGAATGCATTGTGAGTCTCATAAGATTATCACATACACTCTTTCTCTCTCTCTCTCTCTCTCTCTCTCTCTCTCTCTGAACCTTAAGTGCCCAGGGCAATAGTTTTCCACAAATGCCTGTCCTTTGCCTGTTTTTCCTCTCTTGCCCGGGCGAGCCCTCTATTGCTCAACATCCTTTCTATTGCTCTTCTCCATGTCTCTTTTGGTCTACCCTTACTTCTGTTCCCCTGTGGTGTCCATCTTAGTGCTATTTCTGGTAGTGAGTTGTCAGTCATTCGGAGCACATGTCCCAACCATCGCCAGCGTCTTTCTTCAATAATTGCTGTCAGTGGCTTCATCTGCATTTCTGATGTTATTTCTTATGGTGTTTGGCCAAAATATTTTTAAAAAATTCTTCGTAAACATTTAGTCTGTAAGGAATTCAACTTGTTTTCTATGGCTTTTGGTGATTGTTCCAGCACACACCTCCATAGAGCAGTACAAAAGTAACACTGGTCTAGTCAGTAATTCAATGTAAAGTAAATCTTACAGCTGTCACAGAAGTACCACCGGTCTTTGCTGTGACTTTCGGAAAGTGCTGATAAACCCGCTATGTGCCCGTTCCCACTGTGATAACTTGTTGGATCTTAAACTCCACATCCTGGGATGGTCATCATGAGATTTCACGCGAAAAGAAATGAACTTAAATCTTCCACTGAAGATGAGTTCCTTTTCTGGCATTGGTATCTCACTGGGTGAAATTTGATTACGTATGTCCACATATTCAAGAGGCAGGTTTTTCTGAGCTAATAAGCCAAATAAATACGCGTCGTCAACTGGCACAAAATATTCCACGGAAAACGACGCTTCATACAGTTTTGGGATTGTCTCCCCCGTTAGGAGAGCGAAGTAACCCGAGCAAAACTGCGGCCAGAATTTCTCACCTGGCAATATATCTTCGCTGACGTACCACCTGCTTCCGGGATCTCGCTGTATTTGCAGATCTCTCTTCACATCGCACGCTACGGCCAGAGTTTTTCGGTACAGTTTTGGCAGAAGCTCAAAAACAACTCGGTACATATCCACGAACATGTCATCATCGGCTTTAGCCACATAGTGAACTTGCGGGCAGTGGGCGTTCGCCCAGGCGAGCATCGTAACAGCTTTATAGGTCAAGTTCTTGAACGTGTCTATAAAATCGCCCTGAACGATGTCACTGTACGCTGCGTACTCCGCTTCGATCTTGTATTGCTTGGGTACATCACTGGGCTTTCCCAATATGAATACAAGTTTTAAGTTTATATCTAAAAAAGTCCTTGGACTAGCCCAACTTTCTCTGATCTTTCTTCGAGACTGCCCGTTTTCTGCAGCGCTTTGGATGTACAGCAGTATATCCACGTTCTCACCATTGCATACATCCGGGTTCTCAATAATATATCCAGGGAAAAACGGATGCGTTTCCGCCGCCATTTTGGAAGCGTTAGAGCCAGGCCGTCCGTCAAAAAGTTTTCTGGTAATCTCTCTTCGCCGGTCGTCGGTTGTTTCGTCGCTGGTGTTGTAATATGACTCGTTAAATGAATAGAGGTCGCCGCCGTTGAGTTCTTGAGTTAAGAGAACCATGTTCTGTATCTGGGTTCTTTGTAAATCCTGTAAAACTTTGAGCAGTTCGCTTTCTCTGTCGTTGCGCATGAGAAAGATAATGTACAGCACGAGAATTAGAGACACTGTTGCCAGAAGTCTCGCCGGCTTCCTTCGTGTCAGTAAGGACATTCTGAGTCTGTTTGCTGCAATTAAGGGAATCACAATTCACTGGAGGTGAGGCGGTTCATTTTCAGGGACACGAATCAGGAATATTTGCTGATTTCATGCTGAGGACTTAGGCCACGGAAGTTTAGGCCCTTGCTTGGGAGTGCACCTCGAGTTGTTAGGCCGCAAATGTTGGGCGTCCACGGAGATTCAGATTTTGCTGGGTGGTTCACGGCCGTCATGCCATCTTAGTACAGAAGCTGACAAGTGTCATCCTTCGCTTCGATGGCTGCTCTTGTTAAATGCGGCCTCCTATAGAGATAAACAGAGAAACAGATCAAGAACGCTGGTATATTGTTCATGATCTGCATACAGATATTTGTAAATGATCCATTTATAAATGATCCTCCTGACAATATCCAGCTTTTGAAGAATCACAGAACTGTCTAATATCTTCACAATTTTTAAAAGATAACATGCAAAGTATGTCCGGTAAACAATGAGACTGATTCCATAAAATTCGATTTGTTCAATATATGCTTATACATACTTAAAATTCATCGAAATAACATCTTTGAGTATCAATACACCGTTTCCAGAGGTTCTGCCACTCATCGCAGCTCGCCTGGAAGTTTTGAACAGTGATCTCTTTCAAAGCATTCGTCATGGCAGCTTGCACGTCATTAACAGTCGAAAAAATGGTGGCCTTTGAAGCTTTATTTGAGCCGGGGAAACAAAAGGAAGTCACCCGGGGCCAGGTCCGGGCTGTAGGGAGGTTGGTACAGCGTTGCCACGGTTTGTTTCGCCAGAAATTCTCTCACTGGCAGCGACGCATGGCTCTGCGCATTGTCGTGGTGAAGAACACAGGTGTTGGCGTTCTCTGGGCAGGCGCGCGCCACTCTGTTATTCAGCCGTTTTCCAGCCGTTTAAGCACTGCCGGGTATAATGCTGCGTTGACCATTTGTCTGGGTGGTACGAACTCCTTATGGACAACACCTTTAGAGTAAAAGAAGACAAATAGCATCGATTTCCTCTTCGATTTGCACATTTAATGGGCGCCCTGTGCGTTGTTCATTATCGACGCTCACTCTTCCTTCGTTGAACGTCTTGTGCCACCGAAACACTTGTGCCTTCGATAAAACATCATTTCCGTAGGCTTTCTGTATCACAGCAAGCGTCTCGGTCGCGGATTTTTTAAGTTTAACACAAAACTTTATCGCTGCTCGACACTCCTCTGCATTTTCAATATTCATCATCATCATCATCATCATCATCATCATCATCGCCTTTCACTCCCTTGAGAGCATAGGCCACAGATAAAGGCTCTCCAGTCATCCCTGTTCTTGGAATTATTCTCTGCTTACTTCCATGTGTATCCCTTGTCTCTGAGCACTGTCATCATTTCTCTTCTCCAAGTAAGTCTAGGTCTTTATAATTTTCTATTTCCTTGAGGATTCCATGTCAGTGCCTGTCTTGCTATGCTGGTGTCGGGTTTCCTCAGAGTGTACCCAATCAACTTCCATCTCCTAGATATGATTTGTAGGTTCATAGGTTCTTGTCCTGCCCTTTCCCAGACCTCCTCGTTCCTGATCTTGTCCTGCCATTTAGTGTTTAAAATCCTCCTCAAGCAGTAGTTCATGAATGTTTGTATCCTCTGTTGTCTTGATCATAACCCATGCCTCTGAACAATATGCTAGGACAGTCTTTACATTGAAAACCCTAAGTTTGGTTCTTGTTTTGATGTTCTTAGATGACCATGTTTTGTGAAGTTGAATAAATGCTGTCCTGGCCTTGGTTATTCTAGCTTTAACATCCTTTTCCGTTCCCCCATAGCTATCCACTACGCTGCCTAAATATGTGAAATACTCTACTTCCTCAATTGGCACTCCCTCAATTACCATGAGGCTATTGCTTGCACTATTACTTTTCAATATCTTTGTTTTTGTTAGTTAATATATAGTCCCAGTTCAGCTGAATTCTTGCCTAATGTCTGAAGTATCTCTTGCATTTGTGTGTGGCTGTTTTGACTATTACGCGATACTTAAACAACTGCCCACTTCGCAGGCGATCCGTACTCTGTAAAAGTTCAGAGCCATATGATGAGATATCGACCCTTTACCTAACATCCTCCACTAACCTTCAGGCCCGGAGAATTCCCCCCCCCCCCCCTCGGCCCTGCTGATTGACTGAATAAAATAAATCTCATTACTTACCGGACACACCTTGAGATGCTTTTTTTTTAGTTTTACAAAACTTCGCCAGATTGATTGATCTTTGATTGATTTATCTTTATTTCCAAAGGTCACGCAGGCCCATCTGACATTCTGCCCTTTATCATACAATTTTCACTCTGTTCCAGATATTCTACAAATATTCTGCTCATATAACCAAAATAACTAACATTGGAATGCTGAGATACAGAAAATATAATTGAAGAATAACATTCACATTTCACTCATATCCTTGCACTCAATACAGAAAGTAACTACGTACATATATAAATGACAACAGAAAGTAACTACGTACATATATTAATGACTACAGAAAGTAACTACATAATATATAAATGATAACAGAAAGTAACTACGTGCATATAGAAATGACTACAGGAAGTAATTACATATACATATTAATGACTGCAGAAACTAACTACATCCATATATAAATGACTACAGAAACTAACTACATACATATATAAATGATTACAGAAAGTAACTACAGTCGAACCCACTTAATATCACATCGCCACCTGGATACTGTCACATAAATGTGTATCCACTTCCAACTCGAATAAGCAGTTAATGGGATTTATTCCCGTTAATATCACCCCGCTTATTGCCAAAAATCAGTTAATGTCACAGTATTTTTGCACCGGAGGACCTAAACTCCCCTCTTTGTATCACAGACTGGGCGAGTACAAGCTACAAACATCTCACAAAGCGTTATCAGCTTCGCGAATCATCAAAGAAAGGGCCTGCCGTTTGATCACTGAGTAATTGCCGCATCAACCTTTTGAATAAGGGGGCATTGAAACTCACGTGGTGTGAATGAAAGGCTTACCACGGCCACCCTTTCGTGATTATTTTGTTTTTCGGTCACTGGCTTCTTTATTAAGACGTGGACGGTATTAAATTGGCAACGTGAGGTGATAGTTAGTCAGACTCGACTAGTGTACTGTTAATCGTATAGCCGGGAACTTCTCTCTGGTTCTTCGTTGTGATAGATAATGGCTACTAAATGCAAACGTGTTGATCTAGATTTGAACAGTAATATGGATATTCTGAAGCAAGTTGATGAAAAAGTTACAAGAAAGGGCATGGCGGATAAATTTGAAATTGACGTCTCAACTGTATCGAAAGTTGTTAAAAATCGAGACAAAATTGAATGAGACTTTCATTGGTATTTATTTAGGTCAAACTTTAAGTTAAGGCGTGCGAGTTCTTACACAGATATTGAGTGTGTTCTACTGAAATGGTTCAAGTAGATACGTTCTGCAAGTTGCCTGGGTGAGGTCCTAAGCTGGCAGAAATTGCAGAATGTTTTGCGAAAGAAATGGATATGCTTGAGTGTTCGAACGGTTTTATTGAGGGCTTTGAGAAACGCCACAGTATATAACATTTAAGGTCACTTCAGGTGAAGCGGCTCAGAGTTAACACCGATGTTAATGATTGGATTTTTCGCTTGCCAAAATGTCTGGATGCGTGCAGCCCAAATGACATTTTTACCGTGGATGAAACAGGCGTGTTTTATAATCTGCTACCGAACAGGACTTTGTGCTTTCGTGATTAGAAGTGCCACGGTGGCAAACGTACTAAAGATCGCTTAACAGCTGTCGTGTGCTGTAACATGCCTGGCACTGAGAAGACTCCGCTCCTTGTTATTGGAAAGTCACGAAATCCGCGGCGCTTCAAGAGCGTAGAGAGCCTGCCCGTCATTTACAAGGCCAACCAGCGTGCTTGGATAACAAGTGAACTGTTTGAGGACTAGATTATTTCTTTCGACAGCAAAATGACCCGAATGAACAGAAAAGTTTTATTACTCGTTGACAACTGTCCGGCACACACTGACGTCACCAATCTGATGGCTACAAAGCTTGTTTTCCTGCCACCTAACACAACCTGCGTGCTGCAGCCTTGCGACCAAGGTATCATTTACGCCTTCAAGCAACAGTACAGAAAGCGAATAGTACGTCATGTGTTGTATGCTGTGGAACAAAAACGTGTCGCCGATATCGACATCAAGATAGCGATTAATTTTATCCATGCCGCATGGAATAGCGTCAGTCAGTCAACGATTGTGACCTGGTTTCGTAAATCGCAGCTTACTTTCTTGCCCGAGACAGTGATCAATACAAATGCTGGCGATATTTGTGACGTTCTCTTGGACTTGATCACAAATGAAGAGTGGGCAGCAATTTCTGATGGAGGTGTCATGTTTGATCAGTTTGTTCCAGTTGATGACGGCTTTCTATTAATGGAAATGTACTCAGTCGAAGAGATCATCGCTAACTGCAGTAAAAGCAAGGTAGACAGCGACGCCGAGGATAGTGCTGATGACGTCAGTGAGTCCACGGTCCATACGCCCACTGTTTCTTATGCTCAGTCTGAAAGCGCGTTCGAGACTGTCCGTTTGTTCATTTACAATATGCCTAACGTGACGCAGGACGATTTTAGTGCTCTATCTTATTTAAATGACTTCTTTTAAAATTAATAAACCAGTTTTAACTACACCACTCAAAATCACGCATTTTTTAAGTACTACTGCTGACAAGTCAGATGCTGCTTAATTATAGTGTTTTCTCTATTGTAAGACTAAGATCTAGCGTATTTTGTGACTAACATATTTTGCGACTAATATATTTTATTAGTACATATTTTGTCCGATGATGATAGATTTGGCTGTTTGTTGTGTGTTTAATGTAGCAAATGTGGGACAGACAGACACACACATTCACGCACACACACACTGCCCCAGTTAAATCCTTTTTAATGGACTCTTGTTTATGTCAACTCCGCTTATTGTCATCAGATTTTTGACGGTCCCGACGATGTGACATTAAACTGGTTGGAATGTACATACATATATAAATGACTACAGAACGTAACTATATATAAGTGACTACAGAAAATAAGTACATACATATATAAATGATTACAGAAAGTACCTAATAAAAGGAATGGCGACTGCCGTAAAACTGGTTCAAATAATAAAGGTAGATAGAGGAATATCGTGCAGTTTTACAAGGTGGCAGAGGGAGTAAGTGAGAAAAAAACGAACCTCTGTGGTTTCTATGCCTCGTCTGGTCTGAGGGACACGCATTCTTGTGTTCCTACTCTCTGGAGGATGCCACAGAGATACGTTTTTCGTTTAGTTATATGTTTTGTCTTGTTTTGTGTTTGTAATCCTCAAAAAAGGCTCAGGCCGAAATATTGGATGGTGCATGTTTTCAGTTTATACATTCTCATCTTACTCTCATATTTTCTATTCGTTTTTTCTCACTTACTCACTCTGCTGCCTTGTAAAACTGCACCATACACCTCTGTCCACCAGAAAGTACCTACCAATAATAATAATAATAATAATAATAATGACTCATCACCATCAGATGCCGTGCCGACTGGAGTTGGCTATTATGCTTCTCCAGAGTACACGATCCTTCATGCACGCCATCAGCTCAGTTGGTGATCTCCTCTCACACCATCCCGTCAGACTGTCCAGTATCATTTCTCTTGGTCTTCCTCTTGATCTTCTTCCTTCTATTTTTCCTGTTGTTATAATATTTTCAATGCCCCCCTCTTTTCATTGTATGTCCTATGAAAGTACATTGTCTCTATTTTTTTTTTACAAGGATTTTTGTCTCTCCAGCTCTTCTCCTACATTCTTCATTAGTCATTTTTGCTGTCCAGGGGATTCGCAACATTCTTCTAATAAACCACATTTCTGCTGCTTCCATTCATTCATTCATTTGCATGTCCCTTGCGGAACTTTGCCTCCCAAACAGCATTCCTGTAGGCCTCTCGGTTGTGAGCAAGATGGCTTGCCGCTGCTGCATCCATTTGCAGATCGTCAACGATTCTGTTGCTTCCAATGATTTTTAATGACTACAAAAACTTATTACATACATATATAAATGACTATCTACCAAACAAAATTTTGGTACTGTTCATAATAAACAACTGACCGAGTTTGATGTCTGTAAGAGCAGTCTAAAATGATTTTTGTGAATCATGGAGGCATGTAATCGACATCAAATAGATATTGGAAGAATAAGTGGCTGTAAGGAAGGAGTACAGCAATGCTATAGAGAAAAAGTTCTTCACCCATGACGCTTTCTTGATGTGTCGATTCTGCCATTTAACTCCAGAGGAAGAACATGGCCCAGAGGTATTCAAATCTATCAGAATTACAGGGGCGTGTCAGAAAGTTGGTAGGCTAAAGAACCTCGCCGCTAACTGCTTTCGGGGGCCCCTCCCTCCTAATTTTATTTTTTTGTTAACTTCCCTCCCATAGTCCTTGACCTTCCCAAGCCACGTATAAGGCAGTGGTTTTAGCAGGGACTGTCATACGGACTCGAAATCAGGCATATACCGTACACCTAACCCAGTTTTATTTACTTCCTGGTCTAACACAGACTTAATGTCTTATACAAAGGGCGGATCGAGAGCGCGTGTTTCATTTGTGACACTGCCGTTTAAGACAGGAAGAGCTGGAGAGTGATCGAGGCAGCTGGAGGGTGTAATTACATTAAAAATGGAAAGACAAAGAAAGGAAACCCACAGAAGAACGGCAGGAAAAAAATAATAAAATGAATGATGAGATTAGTGCGCGCTAGGAATGTATAAACATTGTTTGTGGAACAAACACTGTCCTCTTTGGCAATCAGCGAACCACAGCTGACATACTGGGGTCAGGCTTACCGAACCTTAGTTGACATACTGGGGTCAGGCTTATCGAACCTTAGTTGACATACTGGGGTCAGGCTTACCGAACCTTAGTTGACATACTGGGGTCAGGCTTATCGAACCTTAGTTGACATACTGGGGTCAGGCTTATCGAACCTTAGTTGACATACTGGGGTCAGGCTTATCGAAACTTAGTTGACATACTGGGGTCAGGCTTATCGAACCATAGCTGACATATTGGGGTCAAGCTTACCGAAGCATAGCTGACATGTTGGGGTCAGGCTTACCGAACCATAGCTGACATAATGGGGTCAAGTTTACTAAACCATAGCTGACATACTGGGGTCAAGTTTACTAAACCATAGCTGACATAATGGGGTCAGGTTTACCAAACCATAGCTGACATACTGGGGTCAAGTTTACTAAACCATAGCTGACATACTGGGGTCAGGCTTACCAAACCATAGCTGACATACTGGGATCAGACTTCCGAACCATAGATGGCATACTGGGATCAGGTTTACCAAACCATAGCTGACATACTAGGGTCAGGTTTACCAAACCATAGCTGACATAATGGGGTCAGGTTTACCAAACCATAGCTGACATAATGGGGTCAGGTTTACCAAACCATAGCTGACATAATGGGGTCAGGTTTACCAAACCATAGCTGACACACTGGGGTCAGGTTTACCAAACCATAGATGACATACTGGGGTTAGGCTTGGGGTCAGCACAGACCAAGGCCCTGTCTCACCTTTCTGTTGGTATTCCAAGTTTTAGACTTGACCAATGATAATTCGTTTAAGGTGGCCTCACCCCATCCCACCCCACCCCACCCCACCCCACCCTCATCAACTCTTAGGCTTTGAATAAAAAACTATTTCGAATATTTCTATTTTGAGAACTCTGTTCGGGTTTTTTAAATGATAATAATAATAATAATAATAATAATAATAACCTTTGCTGGCTACGCCGACCTCCCACGTGACCCTTCCCAGGGCTCAGGATGACACTCACAGCACTTCCAGCCCTCCCTTAAATATAGGAACTTTTAATACCAGGTGGCATGCACTTGAGAGAAGAATGTCACTTTACGGCCGTGTTTGTACACGCAAGTTTACGTGATTACTTCCCTTCGTATATCCGCGGCCGCTTGTTGAAGAGCCTGCTACACACTCCTCGTTGCGGTCTGTGGGGGCTTTCATTTTGAAATCAAACTTTGTAAACTATAATGGGATACAGGTGGGGCTGTTTACTCACGCAAATTAATGGTATTTAGCTACTGTGTTTTACGCTGAAAAATTAGACTGTCCGTCATTGCTGATAAAAATCGCTGTCTGAACGCATTTAATACGGACAAGATTCCTCCCACTTACATACGGGGTCACCGCCGACTGCGAGCACACACACACACACACATGTACTGCTTCGGGTCTGTCACTCACCCATGATGGCACACGTGAAACAAGGCACACCCAGACTCCAGAGCATATCCTGCCCAACTCTGCCCTGCTCTCTGTCAAGAAGCCCGTACCAAGCTTTGACAACAATTGGGGGGGGGGGGTGTAGAAGAGAGGCTGGCTACACTGGAAGGCAAACTTTGGGAATCAAAACACGACCCCCCCCCCCCCCCAGAAGACTGCACAATTTATCCGGACAACAAATAAATAAGCCCGGGGCTAGAACCATGAAACGCAGAGGGAAGATCTGGCAGGATGTTGGAGACCTTAAAGAAAGTATTCTCTATAGTATTACTTACACGACCAAAATACGTAGTCAAAGAAATATGTGTAGTTATTCTATAATACCGACAATCCAAATCTGTGGGGGGTGTATCTGGAGGTGAGGCGGGCTAGAGCATCTAATTTGCAACAGGGAAGATGGAAGGTAGAAGAGGCAGAGGTAGACAGAGAGGAAAGATGTTTGATGGTTTGGCATCCTGGCACGGGGAATGCTCAGTGACAAGCCTGTTGGGATACACAAGGGATCGAGGGTTATGGAAGGACACCATATTCTGCGCCTGTAGGCAGGTATCCGGA